>VZTR01015566.1:6361-38939 GCA_013400775.1 Chaetops frenatus
CTTTCACTGTAATTTTGACTAAAATGTTTTTAACTTTCATTTTCTTACAAACCAAGAAAACCAACCTACACATTTAAGAGAAAGACTTTGTATGCAGTAAAGTACACATTCATGGTTAGGCTGGTACTATTAAGGATTGACTTAGCAGTTTTTAGCACGACCCTAGCAACTGATGGAATCAGTGCTACCACCTGTCTTTGCTTGAAAAATAAAATGCATTAGAATCATAAACATGTCACTCATAAATTTACAGCCTTATTTTAATGACCTATTAAAAATGCAGAATGAAGGTTTTTAGAGTGTAATGGCAAAAGGCATCTATTCATCACAAATAGTTAGAAGTTCTGTCCACAGATAATTGTAGGCAGTGTACTTTGGCTGATGGGTAATAAACCATAGGAAAGGTAGCAGGTGAGCTTACAGGTGGTTTTGTAAAGACATATTTAATGTGCTCTTATTTGGAGGCAGAGGGCTCTTGTATTTGTATTTTGGATTTACATCTCCAGCAATATTTGTATGTATTCATAAAGTGGACTGACTTGCTGCATACACAACAGACCATCAGAGTTTTTCCTCCTGTTGTAGGTCTGCCTTGTACTCTGTAGAAATGCCATATTCACAACATTGATCCATAGTGTGTCATTTATTTCTAAAACGTGTAAAGAAGCCTTTCCAACTAAAAATAGCAGAATCATTGTAGAGAATTTCACCATAGAGACCAGAAATCTAGACTAATCTGTAAAATGTGTTCGGGCCAAATTTCAAGGTGAGCAGATGAGTGTGCCTGGAAAACCCAACAATAACCCAAAGAAATTATAGGGAAAAGTAGGGTGGTTTAACCCCAGCTGGCAGCTAAGTATCAGGCAGCCACTCATCCACTCCCTGCCCTCTACGCTCCATGGTGCAGGATAATCAGAAAAAAAATGGTAAAGCTTATGGGTTAAGAGCAGTTTAATAATTGAATTTTTCAGAAGAACTTCACTTAAAAATATATAGTTCTACCATATCCTAATTTAGGGAGAATGGGTTCTCAACATAGAATCTCAGGTAAAACAGGAGTTACTTTAGTGAAATCAGTGCTATTAGTTTACCTTGAATGAAAATGTACTAAGAAATTTTCCTCTTATTTACATTTCTGTGATCATTATAAACATGAGGATGTAAGAATTAGAGGGGCTAGTAAAAATTTGTAGGTAGTGATATCTATCAGAAGTTGTCCCATAGTAAGCAGCTGTTGTGGTATTTTCATTCCAAAACTTACTTTTCAGAATATTATTTCTTTATTCTTAAAAATTTATGCACAATTTGTTTTGCTACATGCAACATAATGACTTTGAAATATTACTCAAGTAAAAACTACCATCAGATTGGCAGGGTTTTTAAAATAACATATATCTCCCACCTTGCCTTCAATGATTTAAATGTAATGCTCTTGAAAAATGAAGTTATTAAAAAAAATAAAATAAAAAGTAAATGCCTGAAGAGAGCGGGGGTTTATTCATGTGTATTTATTTCATTCATGTGGATTTTTTTTGTTGTTTCAAGAAATACTCCATTTATTATTTACTTAAATACTGCAGAAAAAATATGCTGCTTGAAATTCAGGAGTGGATCAGTTAGGAGGGCTTTGACAGAGGACTGAGACTATGTGATATTTGGTGTTGCCATGGGAAACTGCTTTGCAAGAACATTTGCAGAGCAGATGGACCAAGATAAATAAAATAGATACAGGTATTGAATAGAGATTGTTTAAAGTTCTGTGAAAAAAGAGGAACTTAAATCTATATAACATAGATATATAACATACCCTTTTTTAATGGGTATGCTGTTTGATATGAGTAGTTCCATTGTGAAAGTTGCCTATAAATTTTGTTTCCAAGAAATCAAAGAAATGTCAGGTTTATCGGCCTCATTTTCTGTTTTATGCAAAACCTGTGGCATCCTAACTTTATGCCATAATCTCCAGCCTTTTTGGCTAGTCTCTGAAGCTACACAAACACTATAAAATGAAAAATCTGTGTTTGAGATGTTATAATTTTGTTAGCTTCACAGGCTCTTGATACTGACAGCTCTTCTATAACCTTATAAACCAGCTTTTTTCCTTGATTAATAAAATACAGAAAGGTAAGACTCGTACCCTATTTAAGAGCTAGAATGTCTTTGTAATCATGTTTGATTGCACAGAAGTTTGTTTCCATAGCAACATGAACACAAGATGCCCATGTGACTATCTACATACCACAGGCCTTTGTATGAGTACCTGTGTGCAGAAATACACTGTATTTCTGTTTAACATGTATTCTTTGTTCTGCCTGGCAACAATTAAAATAGGCAGGTGCTGTTTACTTTTTCTCTAAGGAAATAGTCATTAGAAAATTTAATATATAATTTGTATTAGTATAGTTTCAAAAACTCAAATTCCAGCTTGTAAAAAGAAAAAGCTGCTGGAAAAATAGAAGCTTTATCTGCTCCCTTGAAGATGTATGATTTCAACTGCTAAAGAATTTTTTTTTCCTCTAAGTAATATGTTGACTATAAAATATTTATTTGGATTTTCTACAGTCTAATTGTGCTTCATGACTTATAAAATTTACTCCACAGACTGATGTCTTCACATGAGTGGGACAACTCTTTGAGAGATGCTGTCATAAACCCATGAATGCTCACATAAGCGTTGGTGTTTTCATTTAGGATAAAATGACATGAAATTCCATTCCACTGAACACCGTGCAGGTGATTCACATTTTTAGAGTGCATGTTATCCAACTTTTTGAGTGGTCAGAGCAAAGTTTGTTTGCTTTTTAAGTATATCTTTCCATTATGAAAGGAAATATATTTGATGCATTTGTTATTAATCCATTTTAAATATCAGATGCGAATACTTGCCTAAATGTTTATTTATGTTCTGCTTTCTCATGTTAAACTAGGAGCATTAGAAGCAGGAATTATTGGGGAAAATTTTTGTCTTTTACAATGACAGAATCACAGAATTGTTAGGGTTGAAAGCAACCTCTGGAGATCGTCTGGTCCTACCCTGCTGCCAAGGCAGGGTCAGCTAGAGCAGGTTACACAGGAACACGTCCAGCTGGGTTTTGATTATCTCCAGAGAGGGAGACAATTAATTGGATCTGAGTATCCAAATTTCTCCTGTTGCTTTTAATCTATGGTTTTAAAATCTTGCCATTAATATCCAGGAGTCCAAAAGACATGTTGGCAGTCATTAGGGTCAGTGTTGCTGTATGTTTCTAGCTTTCACCTATAACCTTTTTACACCTCCTAGACTAGCTAAAGCACAATGAAATTAATTGTACTTTTTTTTTTTTCCCCTGTGCATGGTTGAGAAGAGATTTCATGGGTGATTAATTTAACCTCTTTTCAATTTATTGTAAGTGGAGACTAGTTAGATAAAACAGTTTCCAGAATCATAGAATTGTTGTGGTTGGAAGGGACCTTTGGAGACTGGCTAACCCTTTGGTCAGAGCAGGGTCACAGGGTCACCTAGCACACACTGCCCAGGGCTATGCCCAGTGGAGTTTTGAGTATCTGCAAGGATGGAGATGCATCTTGGGCAAACTGTGCCATTGGTTGACAACCCTCACAGAAAAAAAAATAAAGTTGTTATGTTTAAATGGGATATCTTGTATTTAATTTGTGCCTGTTGCCTCTTGTCCTTTCACTTGATACCACAGAAGAAAGTTCTGCCTTCCTTATTCTGCCACTGACCAGTTTCATATTCATAAGCATAGGACAGATCCCACTGAGCCCCCCATCTCTCACAGCCTCTCCTCATACAAAAAGTGCTCCATAAACTTTAGCTGACCTTGCTGCAGTAAGTCTTTTTCTCTCTAGGGCCCAGTTCTGGGCTACCCAGTACAGCATTCAGGATGGGTCACCAGTGCCGAACAGAGAGGAAGGATGATGTCCCTCAGTGTGCTGGTGATGCTCTTCCTCATGCAAAATGGGTTGCTGTGGGCCTTCTTTGCTGTGAGGGCACATTGCTGGCTCGTGGCCAGCTTGTTGTCCCTCGGGTCCTTTTCTGCCAACATGCATGGGATTATTCCTGCCAAGTGCAGCACTTAACTTTTCCCCTGTATTGAACTTCATGAGGTTACTGTTGGCCCATCTCTCAGCCTGTCAGGGTCTTTCTGAATGGCAGGACAGCCCTCTGATGTGTCAGCTACGCTTAGTTTTGTAGTATCTGTGCATTATCTCAACGTGGAAGTTATTGATGAGTTGCTGAGTGGTATTGGCTCTTGCATTGACACCTGGTGTGTGTGCCTTTGATGACTGGACCCCAGTGAACTTGGTGCTGCTGAGCCACGACCTGTTTCGGCCAGCAGTTCAGTCAGTTTTCTCTTTGCCTTACTCTCCATTCATCTATTTTGTGTTTCATCAGTTTGTCAGGAAGAAGACAATGCAAGGCTGTGACAGAAACATTATTGAAGTCAAGAGAAGCAATGTTCAGTGTTGTGTCCTTGTCCACTGGGTCAGCCTGCTCATTGTGAAAGGCTATCAGGTTGGTCAGGCACAATTTCCCCACCATATATTCATGCTTGTCCAAATACCTTCTTATCCCTCCTCTGTTTGGCAATAACTTTCAGGTTTATTTTCTCCATTCCTTTCCTAGGAGTCGAGGTGAGGCTGGGACTGAATTTCTTGAAAGTAGAGGTGATATTGATTCTCTTCCAGTCCTCAGAGTTTCCTCCCTTCACCTTGATTTCAGTTATCTCTTTTGATCAAGTGATTTTGATTGAGTGCTGTCACAATGACATCAGCCAGCCCTCAATATATATGGTGCATCTCATTATGGCCCATGGATCTGTGTGTGTCCAGTTGGTTGAAATGCTTCCCAACCTGACCCTCCTTCACTGAGAGGAAATCTACCTTGCTCCAGGCTTTCCGATGATTTTCAGGGATCTGGGATAGGTTTTATCAGTGGAGAGTGAGATGAAGAGGGCATTCAGTGTATTGGCCTTCTTCATATCTTTTGTGACAGTTGTCCATCAGGAGATATCTTTTCATTCATATCTTGTGACAGGAAGACCATTTTCCATAGCTTTCCTTATGCTGCACAGCACCAGTAGAAACTTCTACTGTTCATGTTTATATGAGCTGTCTACCTGTGTCTGTGATCCCAGTGAAGTTGAAATTTGCCAACTGCATGCAGACATTTTAATTTGTCCTGTTTGCTCTGCTGTGTGCATTAGCAAACAGGCTCTTTGGAGAAGTACAAAAGCATGCTGTTTGCCCAGAAAAGATAGAATACATTTACCATAATTCTGCCTGGTAGGCATTTCACTATGTACATGTGTACAGCTTGGGTGGGACCCCTACAGCCCTGGTTTCTTGCTTACAAATTTCCTCCTGTTGACATTGCCCCATACTCTTTGCTTGCCAAGCTCATTCTTTACTTCCTCTGTTGATTGCTGGTCATGCTCTCCTACTCCTGTTATTCCTAGTTTGAATTCTCATTACTGGATGGCCAGCCTGTTGGTAAAATGTTTTTCTCCATTTATGTGGACGGCATCTCTGCTAAACCATCCTCTGTCCTTGTAGAACATTGGAAATCTAAAAACCCGTAGCCCACATCAGCTGCACAACAAATTCCTGACTTGTGGGACCTGCCACTTCCTTCTGCCTTTCTGGAAGGATTGAGGAGGAAACTGCCTGAGCTCTCCATGCCCTTGATGCCCCCCACACATAATCTGACCGCAGTCTAATCAGTGTTCCGTGCTTTCTTCATTGCCTCGGCCCTCATCCCTGGTACATGTATGGAAGAGCAGCAGAGGGTCACAGTCTGCAGCAGCCTTTTGCAATGTCCTGATCTGAGTCTCCAGCAGGCTGCAAACCTCCCTGGGCAGCAGCTGAGGGATTCAGCTGATGTGCTTCTCCTGCACATACACACCATAAGTGCCTGTGCAGCTCTAATCTTTTGCTGGCTTGAGTCCCTTGCAGGACAGAGCTGTATTTGCTGTTCTTATGAGATAACTATTTCAGTTAACTGTTTTATGTATTTTACTCTTTGTGATGTGACAAAATGTGTGTAAAAACATTCCTGGGGAACTAATTACATGTTTTGGCTTTTTTTTTGTCTGATTGTTTGTTTTATTTAGCTTTGTTTATTTTTGAATGTTATCCTGCCAATGCCATATGGGTTAGCTGGCTACGCAAAGGCGTTTTGCACTAGTGTGGCTGATAGAGGGAAAATCATGTGTGGTTTTCCTGTGCTCAGGAAGGTCAAGGAGTAATCTCAAATCAGTCTGAAAGTCTGCAGAAAGATTAATGGGTATCAGTATCTGGTGCAGGATTTGATAAAAATTATTTAAGATTACCTTTCAAGTCCAGAATTTTTACTTCATGTTATACCACTTGGAAGACACTAGCATAAAACATTTTCCCAAATCTTACTTAATAACCTGTTTTAAGGCAATGAAATAGATGCTATTTTAACATTATAACTGGTTTCACCTGTGTCTTGTTTCCATTGTTCTAGGAAATGAACCCAGGAAGTCATGTGAAAGGTCATGTGAAGCTCTGTCACAGCAGAAATTTTCTAAAAGATTGCTTTACCTGTAAGTTCTTCTTTTCTGTTGTTAAATATTAAGTTATATCATACTGTGGAGAAAAAAAAATATTTTATTTTGGTATTTTGACTTGCAGCCTAATCATGAAGAAAACCTTTCCAAGTGCATTATGTGGCAACACATGCTATTATTCACTATCTGTATTTTAGTCAAGCCCAAACAAATATTTTTCCTCTAAGTAACTAAAACTAACATTTTCCCTAAAACCTCTTAATGTTTTGAATCCAACAGGCAAGATTTTCATGCTGTTTCATTACAGACTATACATCCACTGTGATGGATGCTAAAACACAGTTTCTTATTTTTCAGAAATTCTTTTAAAAGTGAAAGGTAGAAATTATCAAACTTGTATGAGAATGTGAAACTACCACTAAAAGCTCTTTGCAAAGATTTTATGTGCAGGTGCCTGCTGTGACTGAGACATCTTTGGGATTCAGAGTTATTAAATTATATGATAGTGCCCTTTACAATTGTGTCTCTTGTGGCAAAGAATTTTCTTCAAGCTAAAATGAACTCATCTAATTTTGTATGTATCTCACAATAAACTCCACTTAGGAATTTCAACTGTGGCTTTCATCTTGAGTCTAATTGTCTACATCAAAATACTTAAGCTGGGAGATACGAACTTTTTCTCCTAGCAAAATTGCAAGAAAAATATTAAAAGATCCATTTTACACAAGGAACCAGTACCATTAGGCTTGATATTGGCAGATTCATGCGGGTGGTGGCAGAGCTCAGAACAGAATACAGAAGTTCTTAGTCCCTGCCAAGAGATGTAATTTGAAAATATGTAAATATGCCAAAAAAGTATATCCTGAAGGAGATTGGGAGTTTGCAAGCTACAATTTCAGCAGTATGTTAATTTTTTCCCTTTGTATGTAATTATCATAGTTCAACCAAGCATCAACTAGATAGCAAGTTCTTGAAGATTACAAGGGGGAAATCACTATTGAAAAATGTTTCAAAACTGATAGTAGGTGTTTAATCCTTTAAAAGTTATAATTTCAGAATTTTTTCATTATCTAGCACTCTATTTTAAAGTAGCAGCAACACCTGTACATGGGCAGCATAGGTAATTTAGTTTGACATAAAATCTTCAATGAAATAAAAACTTGCAAACACTAGCCCTCCATAATTCAAGGTCGTTATGAAGTGTCAGAAAATCTCTTGATATTGATTTGGTTTTCTTCAAAATGTGCTTCTTTGTCTCAGTATTTCTTTACTACTCTGATGTAACTTGAGACAACCATAAAGTAAATACCAATGCAAGCAAATCTGTTACAGATTAGAATCTTAATTCTGCACTTTGAGTTATGAGGTGGAAGCTGAATATTATTGTCTTTATTATATAAATATTCACACAGTACTGGTGCAACCTCAACAGCTGTTCTGTGTTATCCTAGAGTGTTAAAATTACTCCAACATTGGAGCATTTCTTTTGGTTTTGTCAAAGAATCTGGATGGGGTATTTCAGGATAATTCAAAGAGACTTTTACAATTAGTCAAGGAAGAGAGAAGAAAAAGTGCTGCTCTGATACTGCTGTCTTAATAACTGAATTAGTCAGATATTCAGTATTATTTGAGAGGTTTAATTACTTAGGACTACTCAGGTGGATTTCCAGTATCATAACATTAGCCTTAAAAGAATACAAATGGTAAGATGTAAGATTGAGTTAGAACTGACTAATTTATTTCAATTTTGTCTTCTCTTTTAATTAATTGCTCTGTTATTTTCTTCATGTCTCCTTGAGAAATCCTAGTATTTTATTTGTGTGCACATGTATATGTATGTGTGTGGGTGGGTGTGTATTCATTAGAGATATTTATATTCAGTGAAGATAACAGTTGGGACAAAAGTACAGAAGTGACTTGGAAAAATCATAGGTGAGAACATGGGGAAAAATCCCTGACAGGATGCAAATGCTGAGTGTTGTATTGCACACTGAGCAATAAAGTACATTTACAGCCTCCCAGACAACAAATGCATTATTTGGAATCCTGCAAATATGCTAATTTTTATAGTGTGAGTGCATTTGAGGACAAAATAGCATCAAAATCCTTTTTTTCCTCATCTAAAGTGTTTGAAACATTGTCCATTACCATATAGTTACAGACAGTTCTAAGATCTGGTTAAAAAGCTGGCAATATGCAATAATATTTCTTACTGTAGGCTGCAATTGATTTTATAATTAACATATTCAACCTTTATATTGGTATAAGCAGGAAAAAAAAAACATTGGGAAGAAAAGGATGTTGTTGTTGTTATTATTATTATTTTATGAGCACAGGTTGCTACAAAACAGAGAAATCTAACATTTTTAACCATTACATAGTTCCAACTTATTTGTCTTTTTGCTAGAAATAATTTCACGCTGTTAATTGTTATATTGGTTAAGAACATTTCTGTTATACATTTAATGTGCCTGCTAGTATTCTGAATTAATTAATCAGCATTGTAAAACTAGCTGTCATGATACACAGACAAGCAACAACTTATTGATTGTGGTGGCAATTAATTATGATCAGTTTTGCAATTGTTATATTTGTCTTCCCAAAGGAGTTTCCATGTATTACTTCTATTAATGTTAGCTGGTTATCAAATCATAGCATCATAGAATGGTTNTTGCTAGAAATAATTTCACGCTGTTAATTGTTATATTGGTTAAGAACATTTCTGTTATACATTTAATGTGCCTGCTAGTATTCTGAATTAATTAATCAGCATTGTAAAACTAGCTGTCATGATACACAGACAAGCAACAACTTATTGATTGTGGTGGCAATTAATTATGATCAGTTTTGCAATTGTTATATTTGTCTTCCCAAAGGAGTTTCCATGTATTACTTCTATTAATGTTAGCTGGTTATCAAATCATAGCATCATAGAATGGTTTGGGTTGGAAGGCACATTAAAGATCATCTTTTTTAAAGATCATGTCCTGCCCCTGCCATGGACAGGGTCAGCTTCCATTGGACCAGGGTGCTCAGAGCCCCATCCAACCTGGCCTTGAACACTGCCAGGGACAGGATGTCCACAACTTCTCTGGGCAACCTGTTCCAGTGCCTTCCTACCCTCTGAATAAAGAATTTCTTCTCAACATCCAATCTAAATCTATCCTCTTTCAGTTTAAAACTCTTACCCCCTTGTCTTATCATTATCCTCTTGTGTAAAAAGTTACTCTCCCTCTCTTTTATAAGCTTCCTTTAAGTACTGAAAGGCCACAAGAAAGAAAATGAGAATATTTTTCTACTTTCCGCCCCCGCCAGAGTGGATTGTTCTATATTCAGCTAGTCACTATCAAAATAATATCTCAGTCCTCTGTTTATAAAAGATCAAAATTTTACCTATCATAATATGTTCTGTGTGAAATAAGGAGTAGCACAAATTCTACTGTCTATATGTTTATATTCTAAATATGAATATATATTCTAAATATGAATATGAAACTTCTTGACATGATAGGCATTCACCTTAACAGAAATTTAAGAGTACAAATTTTCTGTTTACACATTAAATTATTCCCCTTTAGGAAAAGGCATGCTTGCTGATGCACAGCAAGTGTTCATCATTTTCTTTGAATGATTTCCTTTCTGGATCTTCAAGAACTTAGCTTTTTCTCCTATTCTTCTCATGACCTCTTGATTTGCAACTATAGGGTTGGGTCAATTATTTGGAGATCCTGATGAGAGTCCAGTGCAAGTGTGGCAAAAGGGAAGAGTAACCAAGGTAAAAGCCTAAAACACAGTATCAAAATCAGTAGTAAGAATTGAAGTAATATCTATGGAAACTGGTGAACACTAATACAGACTTTTTTGTTGTAGAAAATTCCAAGATCCTAAGAGCACATTAATTTTCAAGGAGTGCCATGTGCAGCTCTAATTAAGGTTTCACTGCTCACTGGGGATCGAATCTTCCACTGCTCTCTCCATGCCTGCCTCTTGTCTTTCTGAACTGAACTTAGACTTGAACTTCAATACCATGTGCTACCTGGCATATGTTTTCATGTCAGCTTCTGTCAATATATTCAGAGAAATACAAGTTTTATGTGTAGCATTTTTGCATACTGTAAGCATCTTCCTGATCATAAGTTTGTACAAAACTAAATTGCAGAGTAAGGAGAATAGAATTATTGCAAAGGTCTTTCATGTTTTGCTTCATTACTTATTATGTAGATTTCTTTTTAATAAGGGGTATAATGAGGAATATAAATAGATATATCTGAACTGATGACACTAAGAAATACAACAGCTGTCCCTGTTGTTGCTTGTTAATTTGCTGTGCTGAAGTGTAATTTCATGCTTTGTTAAAATCAGACATATTAACTATGATTTGCTGAAGGTGAAATAAGGGGACAGGCTCCGTAAGAGTTCATTGTTTAAAAAAATGTATGGTACCTAATATTCATTGAAAGGAGTGGTTGGGGAAAAGTGTCCTGTAAGTTAAACATGTTGACACAGTAAAGAGCATCAATGAAACTAAACCAAAATATTTTATTCTTCACAGTCAGTATGCAGTTAATATTTTCTCTAGGCATAAACTTCCTAAATCTCAGGTAACGTCACAGTGCATGTGTAGACATCGAAATGGTGCTGGTCAACAGGTGCACAGCATTCATAATCCACCAGGCATGGCTTCATTAGCTGCTGAACATAAGGAGAGTTGGAGAATTCTGTGAGGTGCCTTAAAAATTGAAAGTTTGATAGCTCCCCATGACCAAAGCAGTGCTAAATTTGAAAAAGTGCTGATGAAAAAAAACCCAATCAAAAACCACACAAACAAAAGAAAAAAATATGGCAAAGAATTCTCAGGAACTGAAGGTAAGATACTCTGTTTTGATGAATTAAAAAAATGGAGCTCCAGTCAGAGAGAATACAGGGAATGATACAAGCAGTGAGTACTTCTGAAAAAGAGTTGTTATTTTTGATTGGTCTAATGTTTTTCAAATTCAGTAGAAGACAACTTCTTGGTTCATTTTCAATGTTGTGAAAATATAGATTAATTCTGTATATTTTTATCATTAATAAGTCTCTGGTTAATTATGTGTAGGTTTAGAGAATGTATGGGTAAAACAAATGTTTTGATTCCCTCATTTAGCACAGTGTGGTTACAGTATATGCTTCCAAATAATGCAACAAGATTTGGCTTCAGAGCCTCTGCCAAGGCTGAATTTGCATCTGTTCCTCTTAACTATCTTGCCCATGCTGCAGAATCAGCTTGGGAGGGAGGGAAAGAGCATTGGTATGTAGCCTGTCATTTTTGCTTCACCTGCTTGTTACACTCATTGGATATTACTCCACAGATAGTCCATTGACAGGAAAGGTTCCCTGGGATTAAGAGCCAGTGAAACTTTTTTTTTGCTGAGTCTGTTTGCAAATAAATTTGTCCTACAAATAAGATTAATGGACTTTAGAGCAACAGTCATAACGATATTAGAAAAAATGCAAGGGAATTTCTTCATGGTCTAATTCATGTCATTTAACAGGTACAGCAGTTTTGGGTGAGATATGGCATTATGTTGTGTGTCTACATCTCATACTACGTGGCTTCAAGCAGAAAACTTTGTTTCAGCTTCCCAGCAGACAAAAGGTTCAACTCTAGTACCAATAATTTGCAGTGCGGATAGATTGTATTGTGATAGAGGTGCAAGGGCAGGCATCAGGACCTCCAGAATGCTCTGGCAAGCACACTTCTCTCTGGGGAGCAGAGCAGAACACTCCTGAGAAACCTCACACTGGTAGAGAAGCAACTTCCATTTTATTCCTTTGTGTTGCCTAGAAGTTGATGTGTGACTGAGCATTGTGTCTCCCTCCTGTGAAGGCAGGTTTTAGGTGATTGTCTCAGGAAATGTCGTTCTGTAGGATTACTCGTGCTGTAGACTACTGATAGTCTGAAGGACTGTTGTGATTGTGGCCTTCTTGTGCCTTCCACAGAGCTAAAGAGGATAATTATAGTAATGAACCAAAGACAGCACTGTTTTTGTAGGCTGATTCATGTGAGAATGGTCTAAGGATTCACCACTTCCTGGAAAAAAAAGTGTAACCTCTTGCCCCTAAACTTGAATGGGAGAGGGCAAATTCATACCTCTGTAATTACTTTGATTACAGTTTCTTGTTGTAGTCTATTTCAGGTAAACCTACACTGCATGAATCATAAGAAATTGTTAGCTAGAAAACAGTTAGAATGTCAAGAGGTGCTTTTGCTCCTCAATTAACTTGTTTAGCATGAATGTCAAGTCTGTGTAGCTGTAATACTGGGGTTGTTTTTATTTCCTTTTTAAAAATTGTGTGCATTGTGAAAGCATTGCCTTTCAGCTGTGCAGTAATCTCTGATACCTTGTTTGTAATTTTAGATTTTGTATGACTTTTGTACTCCTCAGGCTTCAAGATACCGTCTTTGTACAGCTCTTGGTTTGTGACTGTGACTATTAGCAGAAGGTTTGTTTAACAGAAAACAGCCTACCGAGTGGCATTAGGAATTACTGTCAAACAGACAGGAAGGCAGTAGGAATACTGATGTGTTTTACTTTTGTGATTAATCAGTGAAAGAAGTCTATATTCTGAAAATAAGTAAACAAGCTGAACTTGTCTGTGCTGCTATCTTCATCTTTCTGTTGGCTAGGAGCTGGGAAGTATCAGCCGTTTGTGGGTTTTTTTGGTTGACTAGCCCAGGCAATCCTTGGCCTTTCCAGGTTCAATTGTCTTGTTATTAGTGGTAAAATTGGAGAAATAGCCCTGATAGATGGTATTTTGCAGGTTTAAATAGCTAAAATACATAGTTGTAAGTGTAGTTACAGCTAGAATTTCTTTGCAGGTACACCCTGCAACGTGCCTTGGTCATCTTGTTTTGTGGTTGGAGACGTGGCTGGACTAGAGTTAGGTGTGATTCCTCCTGTGTGTGAGGGTTCACTGCTGAGGCATCTGGCACCTGCATAGGTCAGAGAGGAATGATGGGTATTAATCTTGTACTCCTTTGGAAGATGCCATTCCTGGAATGTTTTTCAGCAATTATTTAAGAATTCCCACTAAAGTGAAAACTTTGATAAACTCGTTTGTGTAAAGTGTCCAGAAAGTTAATTCCTGAGGCTGTTAGCACTGACAGCACTAATTTCTCTGTTAGTTTCAGAGCATGAAATTTGTCCAGACATCTGGCTTCATAGAGGAGAGTTGTTGCTTTGGAGGGTAGACTGTACACACTTGCTAAGGGTTAGATGGTATATATACGTTCTTTCCCCAGTGTATATCCGTCAAATAAACAGGATTGCAACAACTTCCATTTTAAAATAAACTTGGCTTTCTTACTGAAATGATCTGTTGAATAGGTGACAGTAGTGTGCACGTTAAAGAAGTAGTTTAATTATCTACAATGACTCATTTTGGCTTACCTGACAGCAGGCAGGAAGATCCTGAAGTGACCCTTAAAAGCCTCCATTTTATAGGTGCTCCCATCAGGAGTGTCTCGTGGTTTCACCAGGTCAGTAACTGGCTGGCTTCCATCTACTCACACACAAACAGCCCCGATTTTTTTTAGCAGCTGAGCCTTCTCCTGTGGTGGAGAAGGAGCACAGCTGTGGCACTGGACGGCTGGAGCTGTGGGGAGCCTCTGCCCTCACCTGAACTGACTTGGCAGTGGCAGCGTCTGTGTGTCAGACTGGAACTGTCTCTGTGTGAGGTGATATAATGGAGGCATTTCCTGAGAGCTGACAGGGTGTAACTGCATTGCTCACAAAGAGAGATTGAAAGCTGATGTTCAGTCCTTGAGAAAGCAAAATGACAGCAATTCTTTTCTGACCCTAGACTGAGATTTTTTGTTTTGGAAGAGTTTGAGTGTATTTTATTTTAAATTACTTTGGGTTTGTTTGGTTTTTTTTGCCCCTAAGTTAATCACAATGTATTTTAATGGAGCTAAATATACAAAATAGAGAACACCTATGCATAAGCAGAATTATGAGATGAAAAGTTATAAAAGGGTGTTATTTTTTTTTCCTGGAAGATTTCTCTGAACTGCAATGTTTTTAATAGTCCACATAAATAATTTTCAAAGATGTTACCATAAGAATTGTTTTATTTAAGAAATGCATTTAAGTACAACTATGCTGCTGCTGCTACTACTACTAGTATTGTTATTACTAGGTGGAATGATGTCATATTGAACACGAAGCAGGCAGATGTGAACTTATCTGTAGAGATATATTATTAACCAATAACAATTAAAAATTATCTCATTAGCTCTTACAAGTATCATCTGAGAACTAAATTTGGATTTTGCTAATGTATCCTGTAAACAATTCTATCAACAAATCATCTAAACATCTTCTGCTTCTTAATGTAATTATGATTTTAACTGTAACCTGTAACTGACTTACTTAGCCAAATTTTATGCTTTATGAGAATGCCAGCCTTTTACAGTTTATGAAATTTATTCCTTATGATTTCATTTAATAGGCTCTTGTTTTCTGTCCTAAAAAATTTCTTCACCTGCTTTTTCTGTGCATCTTTCCTTAATTTATTCACTTTTGTTCTTCATTCATCTCCTCCTGCTGGATGGTCTGTACTTTTCATCAGTGTTTCTGCAGGTGGCAGTTTTGTAGATGTCATACTGTTTATGGGAACCTGATAGGGTGGTAGTATCACAGTGAATGTTCATGAGCTTGCAGCAGTTGTTTCTGTGAAACTCATGGCACTTTCCACAAAAAAATATGGAGAGCAAGAACAGTAACAGTTTTGGGGGTTTTTTTCCCTACTTTTTTATGTTGGTTATACAAAGTTTTAATTTGATTCTGTTAGGCTGCACCTATATAAGCATATATATGTGCTTACTTCATGCTAGAATAAGTCATAGCAATAGCCTCCTTAATTTGTTGCAGGAAAAGTACCCCAATACCCATGCTTAGTTGTTTTCACAATTGTGATCCCTGAATGGAAGAAAAGATGGCATTTACAGACATAAGTTGAGCACTGTTATTATTGCAAGGAGTGTGACATGGGAAGGGTTGTAATGATTCTTTGAAATCACAGAATTTTTATTCTTTTTGTTGTTTTTAAAAATTGTGATTTTATGTTAATATAGCCTAAAAGTTCTAACTTTATTAAGACTGGCTTTCTAACTTGCTGGACATGTCACAAATATAAAGAATATTTTTTTTCTATAGGAGTGCCTGACGTCTAAATATAGAAAGAACATGTGGGTTGAAAATGGAGTTTTACAGTAGTAGCTTTTTTCTTTAAACATAGCTTAGTTGTTCTGTCCTTTATCCCCTGTTTTCTGGTTGAAAGTAAGTTTCTTCTCAAGAAGCTTACAAGGGAAGTTGCAATGCAGTGTTTGTTCACTTAAAATAATAATATTGATAATGATAATGATAATAGTAATATTGGTTAAATGAAGAAATTGCCCCCATAGCTGAGGAGACAGCATAGAAGGCAGATGCTCGGAGGTGCGTCACGCTCGTAGTCATCCGCTGCGTGGGGTAAACTGGGCTATGCAATTCAGAGGAGGGCAGCTCCCAGCTTTTTGTTACTCATGTACTACCAGGCACTCGTGCCCAGGCAACAGTGGGAGATTTCAATGCTTTTCTAAAGCAAACAGTTCCAAAAATTGCAACTGTAGGGCACTTGATCTAAAAACAGCTTTGTACCTGCTGTTAATTGGGTCCGGGGTGGACTGCACAGTGTGCAGAAGTAAGGGGAAATTTTGCCTTTGTGTCACAACTGTAATGAAACTCCTGACCCAGTGCCACTAATAGCTGCGGCTTAGTTGACACAGTCTTGTAGCTTTTTTAAGCTCGTAGGACAGCAGCAGCTCAGGGCTGTGATAAGTATTTCATTCTTAGCTGAGTAATAGGAGAGAACAAAGCTGCTTCATTCATTGCTTTGTGTCTTATAGACACCAGCTTTTTAGTCTTTCTGGTAAATGCCTGTTACAGTATTGTTATTATGGCTCTTATTCTCTTCTGTGTCACTTCAGTTTTCCTTACTGCCAGTGAGGAAAAATTATCTAGCAAGGGTTCATTTTTAACTGCATTTTTCTATCTGAAATGAGAATTTCAGTGAGATAAGGAAGCTCTGGGTTTTCCATTAAGTTGGTTTAAGTTTACTACTTATGCTGGAAAAGTCCAGTGGGATGAGATTTAGATGATAAAATACCTTGTCAGACAGCTGAAGAATATTGGAGGGAGAGAGCAAGAGCCAAGTAGGAGGAAATTCTACAATGTATTTATGAGATAGAATATTATTATAAGGTAAATGATTCTTAAAATACTAGTATCCACAAAGTGTTTATCAATGGATGATGTTGGAAAAAAATGGTAATAGAACAAGATGTGCCTCAATAGTTTTTGTGAATATTTAAAGGTGCAGACTTTGTTCCAGGTGCTTTGAGACTCATTCTTCTGGGAAACATGGAAATGTTGTCTTTGCAAACTTTCCTAAAGGAATTTTAAACATCTCCCCCAAATAATGTTTGGCTGAAATGGAGATTTTGCTAAATTCAGAAAATACTCAGTTTCTGCTTCAAAAATATTTTCTATTTCTAGATTTCTCTTATTTTGACCTGAACCAGTTCATTAATGTCTTGAAGCATGTTTGATATCTAGTGTGTCTTTTTTGTGGTAAGACTCATATTTCACTAAATTCTCTTTGAAGAAACCAAAGGACAAATCAAGGAAAGTTTTCAAAGATAGTCAGTGTAGATTAAATTCATCACTAGAGTGACAAAGATAGTTTTTAATATGATCATAGTAGATTTTCTAAGAAATTTGTTGCCAAATTGTGTTTGAAATTTAGCAGCACATGGCTTTTGACTTATTTAGACTCTTCAGGAGATCCAAAGCCTAATCCCAGTTTAAGTGACTAAAGAAGTAGCACCCAGAGTAGAGGGTCTTTAGGTGTGGAATTTAGAAATACTCTTATGAAAAAGCTGATTTTATTGGTTTTGAGATATTTTTGTTCTTTTTTTGCTTTTCAGATAGCATTTTCTCTAATGTGCCTATTAAACTGACATGATATATTCAAGCAGTTGTATTGTCCAAGGCCTTTATTGTTTTTCCCCAGTGCTTTACATTTTTCCAATTTTTTTTTCAGCTGTTTTGTACTGTTTTTTTACTTTTTATTTAGAAATATCTACTTCAAAGTGTGCATTGGATT
Organism: Chaetops frenatus; assembly: GCA_013400775.1. Taxonomy (NCBI): domain Eukaryota; kingdom Metazoa; phylum Chordata; class Aves; order Passeriformes; family Picathartidae; genus Chaetops; species Chaetops frenatus. The sequence continues at coordinate 24,085 of VZTR01015566.1, forward strand.
TCCCTATGCAGTTTCAAATGGTTTTCCACTGGGATATTCAACAGTTTTATAATGTCACCAATGTACGTGCCCAGTTACTAAAGCCAGTATTTTTTTTCCATATCTGTTAACTGAAATTTGTGTATATGGTTTGATATCTGCATATAGTGTCTACTTTGAGACAGATGCTACCCTTGTGTTTTTGCCATTCTTTGTACCTTAATGAGAATGAAGATTTATTCCCTGCTTGCTGTGTTAGTTACTAGAAAATGTCTGTAAGCTTATGCTGTAAATGGTCTTGAAATGTGTGGTTTTTTTATAGTTTCCCACTGGTAAGAAGTTTCTCAAGGGGTACAAAACCCCCAAACCGGTTAGAATTCAAATAGAAATAGCAATTTCCCTTTTTGTCTTTTGCAATTTGCATGTTCACCCAGTGGCAGCATGATTTTAAGGGTGGATCTTTGTTGGGTAAGAAACATGTAATTACACCAAGGCTGTGATTTTGCTCGTGTCTTTAATGATATCTGTTAAATCCCAGAAGCAGATAGGTGGGAGTGGTTTCATATCTTGGAGGTTTTACAATGTAATCCTGACTTTCAGAGCTGGAGTATCTGTGCAGCTCAGTTAATGGGAAATGAAGATTCTTACTTTCATAAAGCAGAGCGTTATAACATTGCATTCTTCTTTGCAGAGTATAAACGGTGTGTGAACTGTTGCTAGTGTCTGGAAGTCACTCCTAGTGAATGTTAAACTGTTGCACTACGAAAAATGTGTGATAGTTGGTAACATGGTAATATACTCAACAGTACAAAATAAACTTTTATTCGGTATGTGATGTGAAGAAACTGGCTATCCTTATGGCACAAGGTGGGTGGGTAGTAAATCTTATTGCAATCCTGAAAATGAATTTGTTAGCTGTTTTTAATCAGGAGATTGACAAATCTGACCCTTCATTAATTTAGGCTCTTAATAACCTCTTCTGACTCTTTCAAAAAATGCAGTTTTTCAGTGAGAAAAACAAGAAAAATCTTACTTGTGTCTGAAAATATTCCTGGAAAAGATGACTTCAGAAAGTGTACTGGAGAGCAATTGTAACTTTTTTCCTGATTGGTTTTGATTGCTATGGGTAAATGATGAAAAATCCCACTCACCAAAGGTGAAATAGCTGTGTGGAGGAGGTGGGCACTCTGAAGTGCTTAGTGGAACTTAAAAGAACTGTAACTAGTATCACTTCTTCTTAGGCTGGATTTTCTTCCAGTGCTTAAGTGGGAGTGTGATTACAGAACAAGTGCTTTTCATAGTATCCTCACATTGCATAGGAGTTAACTGCAAAAAGTACTATTTCTTTGTGGTATTGGTGAGAATTCAGTTTTTTATTGAAGCCTGAAAGAGGAGATAAATGAAATAGCACATTACATTTAATCTAATCTTCCAAAGAAAAGCATGCAGGCAGAAGTAAGATAAAAGTATGATCAAATTAATCTTGCAATATTTAGAAAGCTGGTAATGGGGTAACACAAAGAAATATATAATTAAATCTGTGGAAGAGATGTGTTAATTTGGAAGAAATAGATAAGACCCATAATCTTCAGAAAGACATAGTGAGAGTTCCAATGATAAGCCTGGGAGTTTATGTTGGAGGGTGCTTTTCCTTTAGGAAATAATTTTATTGTTTTTCTTCTCCTGCATGTCTCCCTGCTGAATTACCACTGTCAGGTGCTAAGTTCCATGGAAAAGCAACAGACAAAATAACCTCCTGCCAGACTCTTGATTCCTTGATCAATGAGCAACACATAAAAATCAGAATAATTTTTATTTCAGTATTGCTTTTCAAAAAATGTTCACAAGTTTGAAAGTAACCATTGGATCCCTCAGAACAGGAACTTGGGGAATTTGTTTTCTGAGCCTGGGTCTGCTACAATTTAAAATGAGAAAGCCGTATTGTGATAATAAACTCAAAGCTAGTATGGCAATGTCCATCTAAGTGTAATAATTAATTACAGAATAAGGTAAGCATCATAATACCAAACTGATTAGAAATTAATATCTTTCTACTAGTTATATGACTCTGCTTTTGGTATACCTTCACAATTTTAAGAGTAAATTACAAAATTAATCCCATTTTTTTTTCTTGTAGTTTAATATTTGAAATTCTTGTTATCTGGGAAAAATAAAGATGGATGAAGAATAGTCTTGTGCTTGTTTAGAAGAATGCTGTATCACACATTTCTAAACTTAATTATCTTTATTTAATCAGAAATACATTCCATGTTTGTTAAAGAAATAACTCTCTGATTTCATTAGCTTCTCAAGCATGTAGAGTTTCAGCCAGGGAATGTGCTTTGTTTTGAACTCAGTCAGTGACCCCTGTAAAAATGTTTAATTAACTTTTACCAATGTCAATATAGTTCTATTATACTCAGTAGGCTTGATGAGCTCCCTCTGGTGGCTCATTTACGTTGGGGGTTCTGTTCTTTCCTTCATATCTGTTTACTCAAGCAAACAAGGCTGCTGACCCCAGGCATCAGTCAGGCATCAGTTCCTTCTGGGTTTACACTTTAATTGAAAAACATCAGTAATTTCCTTACAGAATGAGAGAAAATAATTTAAATTCACAGGAGGTTCAATTCGTTAGGAAAATAAATAAAGAGCTACTGGGTAAAAAAGTGAGCAAATAAAACCGAATTATTTCCTTCTAAGTCAAAATCACACAATAGGTGGATGGCAGTAATTTAGCAGTGTGACCGCTTACAATAGTGCTTATTTTTAAACTTAGGAAATATCTGGATACTAAACCAATATTTTTGGACACTGACCATGAAACTGTGGAGTTCAGTATCAGCAAGGAGGAAGTAGGGCAGCAGGTAAGATTACCAGCATGAGCTTCAGGAGAGAAAATTTTGGCCTCTTAAGGGATATTCTTGGAAGAACCTCATGGGAACAGGCCCTGCAGGGAAGAGAGGCCAACAGAGTTGGTTGATATTCAAGAATTGCCTCCTCCAAGCTCCCAATGATGCATCTCAATGAGCAAGAAATTGAGCAAAGGCAGCAAGAGATCTGTGTGGATGAATAACTCCTGTCACTGCTCAAGCCTAAGCAGGGAACACACAAGTGATGGAAGCAGGGTCAGGCCACTGGAATGAATATAGAGAGGTTGTCTAAGTAGAAATGAGACAAGGAAGGTCAAGGCCCACCTGGAATTAAATCTGGCCAAGGATTGTCAGGGAAAGCAAAAAGGGCTTCTTCAAATACAATAAAAGGAAAAATAAGGGTAGTGTGGGCCTGTTATTAAATGGAGGGAGTGCCCTGGTAACAGAGGACACAGAGAAGGGTGAGTTGCTGAATGCCACCTTTGCGTGGGTCTTCACTGGCAAGACCAGCCCTCAGGAATCTCTGACTCGGGAGACCCGGATAAATGAATGTTGCAAGAAAAGATTTTCCCTTAGTCAAGGAGGATTGGGTTAGAGAACACCTAGTGGTGGAGACCTGACATGCACAAGGCCATGGGCCCTGATGGTATGCATCCATGAGTGCTGAGAGAACTGGACAGCATAGCTAGACTGCTCGTGGTCATCTTTGAAAGGTCTTGGTGATGAGAAGAGGTGCCTCAGGACTGGAAGAATGCAAATGTCACTCCAGTCTTCCAGGATGGCAAGAGAAAGGATCCAAGGAGCTACGGGCAGTCAGCTCCACATTGGACTCTGATAGCGTGGTGGAACTACTTGTTCTGGAGGCCATCTCTACCCACATGAAGGACAAGGAGGTGCTCAGGAGTAGTCAGCATGGATTTACTAGAGGTAAATCAAAGATGATGAAGGGACTGGAGCATCTCTGAGGAAAAGCTGAGGGATCTGGGCCTGTTCAGCCTCAAAAAGAGACAACTGAGAGGGGACCTCATCAATGTCTGTCAGTATCTGCAGGGAGGGTGCTGAGAGGATGGCACCAGGCTCTGCTCAGTGGTGCCAAGCAATAGGACAAGAGGCAATGGGCAGAAACTGATGCACAGGTGGTTCTAGCTGAACATGAGGAAGAACTTCTTTACTGTGTGAGTGACTGAGCATTGGAACAGGTTGCCCAGAGAGGTTGTGGAGTCTCCTTTCTGGAGATACTCAAGAACTGTCTGGACACATGCTGCTGACACTGCTTGAGAAGGCAGGTTGAACCAGATGACCCCCTGTGGTCCCTTCAAACCTGACTCATTCCATGATTCTGTAAAGCAAATGATTCAGGAATGTGAAATCTGTGTTTATGAAGTGGGGTAATCCTGTAGCTGAACTACAACATGACTTAAAATGAATCTTGGTATCAGTATTTATTTAAGCTTTTTCATAGCATTAAAGAGAAGCATAATCTCACTTTTTGTATCTTCTTAAAATTAAGAAGCCAAGGGAATTTCTGTGCCAAAACCACCAGCAAATTTAAAAGGAATTCTCTATCTCTGTAATGTTAGTTTCTACAGACACTTTCTTAATTCCATACTAATTCTAATTCTAGCAGCTGAGATTCACGAAACAAATAATGCTTAGCAAGCATAGCAAATCTCTAAATTGAAAGTCTACAGACTTTCAATATTCCCACAAATTGACCTGTTATTTTTTAATCACAAATTGTTCATTTGTCTTTTTTCTTCATCAAATAACAATTGAGAGCACAGTTCGTAGCATAATACTGTGCACCAGAATATCTGCATTAAAAATAAACAATCTTGGTCTTGCAGTATAATTATATGTGGCTAGTAACAGAAGCAGGTGGGTTAGCAAATAATTTTCTTTTATGCAGGTTTTTTAGAACAGTTTCCTACTCTGTTCAAGTTCAGAATGTCTTTGATGTTGGTGAAAATATCTAGAGAAAAAAAGTCTAATATTTGAGGAAATTACTGGTGTAATTTGTTCAGGACCATGAAGAATTGGAAATAACTTGGTTGATGTACCCTGGGACTATGTTTCCATTTTTGCAGCTGATGATAACGAGCATTTTCCAGTCATCCTTTCATAAAGGAATATGCTGATCCAGACTGATCCTTAAGTCAGTCTGTGCTCCTGGCTGCTGCCCAGTTTCTTTTTCCTGTTCTACCAGTGCCATAACTGGGTTGCTTGTACTACTGAACTTCATCCTGTTTCTCATGCTCTCTTCTAGAAGATTGTCCATGTCTTCCAGCATCGCGCCCTGGTCCTCGTGTGTTGACTGAAAGCTTTGAAAGTTGGCCAAGAACTTGAGTCCATTCTTATCAAACAATGGGAGAACTCTTTAAGATTAATTAATTCAGGTTTGCAGCATTTAACCCAAAGCTAAGCAGGTGGAGTCCTCTGCTTGCTAAATTTTGATGCTTCTATCATAAAGACTGTCAACCACCTTATGTTAGAGAGCTGCTTAAATACCTTTTTCATGTATGTCGTTTAGAAGTGGGAAATAATACTTGGAGTGGCAATGTCTTTACTTACCTTTTACTCTGAAGAGGCACAGGGACAACACCATTTAAATTTTGTGCTGGTGGAAATGAGCAGCTAGACAGCATGGCATGCAGATTCCTTCCACCCCTACAAATGCAGGAATGTAATTTTATATATTATGAATATATATTTGTAGATATATATTGTTATGAAACGGTACTGCCTTTTCATTGCCACAGGTCAGCAACATTTGTAAGCAGCGGGGTGCTTGAGAGATTAGGGTTCAACATGAAGGTAGATGTTCATCACACCTGTACTACAGAGATAATAGGACCTCTTAGTACTTGTGGGCATACACACAAGTTGGGCACTGCAAATTAGAATAAACAGGGTTAGAATAGGCGTCCTGTCTGTGTAGTGAGTAGCTAAGTGTCACTCTAGTATTATTTCTTCAGTGGACACTTTAACAGCATAATTTCAGTTATTTTTTAGTTTAAATTGGTTAAATACATAGTCTGCCCATTCTGTCTAAAAGTTGGTAATTTGCTTTTTCTGATGGTTTTTATAAGTTATAGTTACATTTAAACAAAAACTCTGAATTCTAAATGAGCTGTTCAAGTTACTGGCAGTTTTTAGAACTCTGCAAGTGTTCCTTGTTTCCTGTTTCATGGGGACACTGTAGTGTGATGAGTGAATAGTATGCTTGGTTTAACTTAAATAAAGTAAACTTAGTGCAAACACTAGATTGGAGGCATCCATGAAGGTCTTTCTGTTTGGCAGTGAAAATCAGTTGGTTTTAATTCTCTTATCTAGGAGATAATGAAGATAATTGGTATTAATAGCCAGGGACAACATTTTATCCAATTTATCACCATTCTGTCATTTTATATCTCACATTCATCAATCTAAGTTTTGGCTAGGTAAACCTTTATTTGAGGTACCAGTCATACTTTAATTCAGTCTCAGCTATTACTTTTTGATTTTTAATTTGCTTATTGACTTGTACAGTTCCGTGACCTTGGAATTTCAGATGTTCTAGAAATGTTCTAAGATGTTGTACTTAGGTAATATATCTGCACAGAACATGCAAGTGGCAAATAGATTCCTCTGTGTTTGCACTGACTTCTCTTAGTCTCTCAGTTGAGGGGAAGATTACCTGTGCTTAGTAAAGCTGTTGATGAAATGATGTCTAATAGTGTACAATATCCTGTGAATGGCAACATAGAAAAATATCCAAAGACATTAGTTTGAAATTTTCAGTTGATTGCTTCCTTAATACCTTTAATACACCTCTATTGCTCTAATGCACCATATTACATTACGTGGTACTTCTCAGCACTTCAGTCAATTGCAAAGCTGAAGGATTCAAGGAAAAAGCTGCCAAAACCTCCCTGAGCATCTAGTAACATGATGGCTTCATTCAAGTCTATACCAATTTCATGTGGCATTTAAAAAGCAACTTCTAATATGATATCTCACAGCCATTCATTCTTATTTGTGAAGAATGCAAATTCTGTTCAAGTTCTTAAAATAACTTTTGAATTTTGCTTCTGCTGAGGACTTACTTGAACATGAGTTCTGCTGTAAACTTGCATTCCTGCTGCTCCTCAATTTGAAGCCAGCCCACAGTGCAGAACAGTGTTTAGGACATACTCATTCAGATAGCAGAGAACAACAGGTTTTCCCATTCCCATCTGGAATCCGCTGCTTTGGAATATTTGTGTTTGGCTAAAGATGTCTTCCATATTTGCCCTAATTTCATGGCTAACTTTGTGCTCCTGTAGGCTTAAAGGCTGAGAGAAAATCTAAAGGAATTTTTCATTTATCTGAAAACTTCATTTGATTGTAGTGTCTGCTTCAGGATGCTGTGGAAGCCCCAGGGATCAGTTTACAACACTCCTGTTTGGTCTGCATGAGAATACTGCTAGCTGCACTTTTAATGTAGGTGTTAGGAGCTTTGGCTAGGTAAATTGACTGTACCCATCCCAGTTGATCACTACCTACCACTAGTATTCATCTGCTTCCACAGCTGCTGTGGAGTTCAGTCTTCTGTCTCTGTACCTAAGTTGTGATTCCAAGAGAAACAATCCCTATTAGATAGTAAAGGGAGCATAACAAGTACGGTGTTAGTTGCTCTTCTGTTTCATTTTTGAGGAAAGTGAAAGTCATTCCTAAATCTCAGGACTGTAGACTATGTCTATACCTTTTTGTATATTGTGTATTCGTAGCCAGTGTGTCTTTTTGACAAATAATGTGGAGTCCAAACCACCAACTTGTAAGTGGTTTTTTGTCCACAGTGATTTTTTTTCAACTTCAATATCGCTTTTGTCTGAAAGATCATATGAAAGCTACAGTACATCTTATCTAAAAATGATTTTATGTGATTAAAAAAGAGCTAGAATTACCTGTTTCTGATAGTGTTATTTATGCAGGTAAATTTATGTTTTTTCAGTTCAAGACTCTTGTACAAATTTTTCTGTAAGCGATGGCAGAGCTATTATATATAAGCAGACCTATTATATATAAGCTGCCAGCGAACTAGCAGTACCTAGTACATTGTTTCCTTGCAATTGTGCTACAGAAGGGTTATATTGCTGTCTTTCATTGTCTCATTGACACTTGCATCACCATGATTGAACCATTAACCATAGCTGATCAGATTCTCTTCATAGTTCAAAGCAGTAGTCTCATGTAAATGGGTATGGTGAGAAGATGATATGCTCCTTATTAAATTAAACTAAAAGTGTGGTGTGTGTATTCAGCATTACAATGCTGATCCCTTTTTGCTGTCAGATTCTTATGGAAGTGCTTCCAGGGATGTTTTGTGCAGGGAATGTATGTGTCCTGAGTGTGAGAGAGGACACTGTACCCTTGGAGCCATGCATGGAGGGAATAGATGAAAAGATTTCGTGTATCGCAGGCAAGAGCAGAAACACAGGGTAGTCCACAGCTAGGGAGCAGACCTACATTGTGAGACACCAGGAAATTATTCCATTTGTCTTAGTTTCCTTCATGGTCACCAGGATCTGACTGTGACTCCTCATAAGGTATGTACTGAGGGGAATTTGTTGGTTAAATGGAAATAAAGGTGGATTCCTTGGTTTATCCGAATTGGGATTAGTAGTGTTTCAAGCAATAAGCAAGAGGAGGTATGGGTGGTACCTCTCTTTTCAGTAGTTACTTGCTTCAAGAACTGTGAATTATCTTAATGTAAACCAATTACTAATCAATTACTAATGCACACCCAACACATAGCTCTCTTTCTCTGCCAATGTAATTTTCACCTGCTGCAGGTGACCAGTTCTCTTTTCCTATTGTTATCCTCCCGAGGTTGAAACCCTATCTTGCTGCTTTGCACAGCAGCTTCATACTTCACTGAACAGCTGCACTGTCCTTCAGGTGAGGCATGGCTCTGAAATCATGACTCTTTGGGTGGTACGTTTGCCAAAATTAGCATTCTTTAAATAGGACACCACAGCCTGTTCACCATTGAGGATGAGTGGAAGTAGATACATCTTCTAACAAAGAGGGTTGTGTGTGTATAGATAATTTTGTTTACAGCGTTGGGACTCTGGGAGCTAGAAATACATTATAAATTAAAATCAATAGTTTTGTTGTTTCTTTAAGATGTGCTCTGATGTTCTGAGATCATAGGTTTACTAACACCTATGCAAAAGTTTTACATTTTATAATTCTATCATAGTAAACTTGAAAAAGCAAAGACAGAAAACTAAACTTAAGTTTAACGAAAAATGATTCCAACCAAACCTCTGCCACTCATTTTTACAGTGTGCATCTGGATATATCCTGTATTTTCTAAGAGTTTCCTTACCATGGAACAGTGGGGATGTCTATATTTCTAGATACAGCAGCATGAGGCTTGATTGTTTTGCCACTTGTTTTAGCACTTAGGCTGAGAAGAGCTGTGTTCAGCATATGTATGGGGAAGGCAATTGCACATTAATTTGAAGTCTCCACATGGTGAAGAAATGTAATTAGTGAAATAGTTAAGCAGAATGCAAGCATGGACCTACCTAATGTTAAAATATAGCCCTTGTTTGGAACTAGGGCTTTTTGTTCTATACATATTAATCGTGGAGGTTCACTGTGGGGGAAAAAAGAGGCCACGCATCATTTTAAAAAGAACTAAGCACATCACACCTTGTAAGGTCTTTATTCTGGCTACAACAGACATAGATGGGATTAAAGAGATTACTGGTTAACCCAGCAATCTCTGACTTAAATCTCAAGTTCATATGATTTCAAATGCAGAATTATTGGCACAGTATCAAAAGCCAGGTTGACTTTTTTATGCTTAACTAGACATGAAAGCACATTTACAGGAAGGTTCAATTTTAATACCACAAACCCTCTGCTTTTCTCTGAATATTTTTATCAAAGAGGTGAGTGATTATAATGGCAAAGTAGAGTCAGGTTTAGGAATTCTTAATCTGGTTGTGCCTCAGCAGAAGGAAAAGAGGGGTTTTTTTTGTGGCTTTAAAACTTTCTATTTATCTAAAAAGGAATTTCCTTTACATTATAGTAAAGTTTTTAACAGCAAAACTTTACCAGCCTAATATATGACATTTCTTGTCTTTGAATACTTCTGGAATAAATTTTTGATTTACCACTATTTTGGTAGAGCTGGAGCTTGTCTTTTTTTCTTTATTTATGTTCAAAATTCAGGAAAATCTCTTTGTGTACATTGGAAGTTATTTAAACTTACATTCAAACTAATTTTGGAATACTGGAAATTAAAAATGGAATAAGCATGTAAAATATAACTAAAAGTGCAAAAGGAACTGTGAAATGCCAATAGACTTAATTTTATTCCTTGTAAATCTGTTCCATGACTATGGATGTATAAAATATATATGTTATAAAAATAAAAATGTGCACATATACATGTGTCTTGCAGCATCTCTAAACTCCTAGCACAGATTATGTTTCTTTGTTAATGCATTTAAAAACTCTTCTATTACAGCATGTCAATATATCTTAGTTTAAATCAGTGATGTAGAACCAGGATGGCAACCTGAGCCAGATCTCAATTTATCTCAGGCTAGTCCCATGTAAGCTCTATTAACTCAGACTGAGAAATAGTAACTAAAGTAGTGGAATAGTGAATCAACAGTATTTTAAATCCTCCCCACTGGCTTTGTAATCCAGGCTGTTTATAATGCTATTATTTCTTGTCAGAATTCTAAGTGCCACTCTGTACAGCTGGAAATAAAGAAGATGTATTTCACAGCTTGGGTAATGTTGTTTTTCTTTAATTGACAGCATATTAAAACATTGTTGGTGCTTGGTGTGGGATTTTTTTTTTCTTTCATTCCTGTATTATTTATACAGTGCTAAGAATTTGATTTCTAATAATTTCTTTACCGTTTTTAATCAAAATCAGTTTTGCTGGCATTCTTAATATTTATCAAGAATAATAAATTTTTAAATTTTCCTTTCTTCATATCCATTTTTGTAATACAACACCTGGGACTTTGCTCTATTCTTTTGCATTTTAAGGGGAGGGGAAATGCTGAGTTTTCCTGAGTGTTTTGCTCCACATTAACTGAGAGCACTGAAGCTGTTGGGAGGGAGAAGCTCGCGTAAGTGACACTGTCAGAGCGTGTGTGACTACTAGAGAGGCACGTGTGTGTCTGCCTCTGGCTGGTCCAGCTGAGCTGGCTTCTGGGGAAGTCTCGGGAAAAGACAAGCACAGCAAAGGGTTAATTTTTACTATCAGCCTCAGAGAGGCACATTTGCAATCCCTCCCAGTCCTGTCTTCCTTGTTACACCTCGTTTGCCCACCGCTACTCCTCACTTCAAGGCAGATCCTTTGACCTAAGCAGATTATTGTAGACGCATGAAGGACACAGCAAGCTATCCTGTGCTTTTAAAGGAGGAGATTTTGGCTCCAAAATAGGACACTAAGCTTTTCAGCCTTCTGCTGCTGTACCTAGCGAGCACGAGGCAGTGTCTGGGGGTGCTCAGTGGACTCCTGCGGAATCTGGTGGGAAACAAAAGCAGAAGTGGCAGCTGCTGCAAATGTGGGAGCCTGTGCCGTTAGCGGGAAGCGATTGCTAATAAGGGCCTGGGAGACCTGGGTTTCCTTGGTTTCCATGACAGTTATTAGGTAACACAGAAATTGAATTGTCTCCCACAGTGCTCTCGGGGAATAGTGGTATGACGGGGTGCTCCAGGGACACAGACTTGCAGCAACTCATCACTCTAAGCATGTGAAACTCCCTGGATTGTTGTGCCTTCTTTGTTTGCTGTGTCTCGCTCATGTTTGCAATTTGCTCTGCTTTGTTGGTTTTCTTTCTTTTTTTTTCTTCTCTTTTGATGGAAGACCCTGGCTACACCGTTTCTCAAATAATATTTTCCCCTTTTTATTTAGAGTTGAGCTTGGCAAAGAGAGGATATGAACAATTATACAGGTGGTCTACTCGGGGGGATTGAAGATATAAGGCATCCAAACAGGTACTGGCAACCTGCAGCTCTGTAAAAATGCCACTCCAGCAGATTTCTGTAGTTCCAGCGCGGGAGACTGCCAGGAATGGGAGAAGTTCAATGGGCACAAACAAAGAGAAGAGCAAGGAAGTGGAGGTAAGAGGAAGGTTTCAGTTTGCTCCGGCGGGGTGAGCGTGCCTTGGATCGGCAGTGGGTTTGGCTGCGGAGCAGGAGCAGGATCAGGATCAGGATGCGGCGCTGCTGGAGCGTTGCGGAGGGCTCAAAAGTGCAGCTGTAGCACACTGCGGGCAATGCCGTGAGAGCAGCACCTCAGCGTCACAGAGACAAGCTGCCCCTGTCAAAAGTAAAATAAATAACTGGAGCAAGTTACAGACTGCGTCAGGGACCTTTAACATTTTCATTTAAATGAGTGCAGCCTGCTAGTATTGGCAGTTACTGTTCCTTGTAGGCTGTCAAGTAGCAGTTTCTTTGTAATAGGTTGCTTAAAAAAGTAGTTTTAGTAAAATTCCTGTCTTTAAGACCAACAAAAATACTGTACTAAAGCCTGTCTTTCTAATGTGCATGTGCTATGGGCGTAAGCTCTGTAACTTAGTCTTTTTACCATTTAACACCATCAATGTTTTAGTTTTTATCTCTTGACTGACTTTCTTTGATTCATAAACATAGAAAAATGTTGTTTCATCAGTAAATACTGTATCCCGTTGTCTCCCAGTTAAGAAGAAACTGTAGGTTCATATTACATTAATGGTTAGTACAAAAAATATTCAGAAAATCTGTGCAATTTTAATGGTATTTTTACCTGTAGGAATCTCTTTTGCTGTGTATAGATTAAACATGTATAGTGCAAGACCAAAAACAAAAAAACAAACAAACAAACAAACAACAACAACAAAAAATTTAAAAAAGGACATCCTCCCTTCCAAACCCAAAAATAAGTAGTCTGTTGGTAGGTATAGCGGTAAATGTATGTAATATAGACATCTGTTTTTTACAGACATGTTTCTTGTCTCTGTGCTCTTCTTTTCCTCTTGCTGTATGGAAACCAAGGAACTACTGAGAAAACAAACATGATGTCTTTTAAGTATTGTCTGAAAGACTGTGACAAACAGCATCCCTGAAAGAAGTCTTTTTTTCTTGTGGATTGTGTGACATAGTCTTCAGGAAATTTTTAAGTTCAACAGATGGTTGATATTCATAACAGGTCTATGTGACTGTGGAAAAGTATTGCTTGGGGTTTTTTTAAATTTTTACATTTAAGATAATATTTTTGCTCAGTATTTGGCTATGACAAGTTCACTGAATATGATTATTCTGTTTTTTGTTTGAGCACTTTGGTATAAGTAGTATCCTTCCCTGGAAGTAATCTTCAGTTGTTAACTGGTTGCACAGTCATAAGAGTCATAATATTTTGGGATTTCTGTCCTGAAATGGAAAATTTTGGTTTAGTTTTATTCTTCCATTAATTGGTTAAAGATGAAAGTTCAGGTGAAAACTGTTCTTTGTATTAAGGCTCAAGTTGTGAAAAGCAGAAATATATCATGTTACTTACCTTAAATTATTCTTTGGCATTCTTGTTTTTAGTGGATCATTAGGAATTAACTGAAGAAAACAAGCAATATTTACACAAGAGTCAGACAAATGTGAGAGTTAATTTAGAGAAGTGGGGGAAGTGTGGAGATTCTGAGTTGTGAGAATCCTCTCATGCACTGCTCTGGGTTTTGTTTTTTTTTTTCTTTTCTTTCCCTGTGAGGGCTGGGTGGCATCATTTCAGCAAGACTCCAGTTTCTCAGAAAACAGTTTTTTCTTGAATGTTGTGGAAGTTCTGTATCAGAAAAGAGCACAATGACATGGATAACTAAGTTCATTAAAGTTCTCTTCTAAACTTAATATAAAAAGTACCAAACACCAACTCTACAAAACTCCCAACCAAACTTAAAGTACATGGTACTCATTAAAATGTATTTGCCAAACTGCTCTTTGCTGGTCAGAGCCTCATCATTCTGCTTAAATTTCTGCTCATCCTATGAGGTTTATGGCTGGAATTTGTACAGTGTAAAAGCTCCCTAGTGCTATTGATGGAGATAGTAGCCCAAGCAGTAAAGACTGTTTTTCTCATAATATCTACTTATGTAAATTGTGATGATTATCAGGTTTGTTTTGTGGATGTAATTTGGGAGTAGTGAGCCAGCCTTTTTATTGTCTACACAGAGATTGCTCAGGCTTATGTAGATGGTGGTCTACCCCCTGCAAGTCCTGCACAGTATGGTTCTCACAAAGGGAAACTTCCTAGCTGGTACTCAGCATTTGTGTCTGTGTTGGTGAGGGTCTTCTGGGTTCATGGTATTCTGATTCTATTTCTGCAGGTGCCTGCTTCCTCTGCCTTTCCATTAGCCGGCTTTTTAAGGTGAAAGCTAAATAAAGTAGTTAAATGGTCTTCTAGCTGAGAGCGTCAAGCTGTTTCAGGTTCAGGAAGCCATGGAAAAAGGAAATGTGTGAAAGGTCTTCCAGTTGCTAGGGATAACAATCATTGGGATTGTATGCCAAATCCTGTTATTGCTAAAGAATTTTATGTTGTGTCCATACAATAGCATTAAAATTTATGAAGAGTTCATCTTCTGTCTAGTTGCAGAGCTGGATGCAGTGAACTGTTTACGAGTTTATGGTGATTTGTACGTCTGCCATAGTCACATACAACTGAGGTTCCTAATAATGCAACGGATTCTATAATGCTTTTCTGTGATTTTTTAGATGCTCATACACATGCTTTATCTGAAGATTTTTAGTATGTGTCTGTACACACTTGTAGATGATTGCCTAACTGTAGCGGTTTCACATTCACCTGCTCGCCTGCTCACACCAGGCGAGAGTGCAGTGTAGTGGTTTCATGAGAATAAGGATTAAGAGAAATGCAAAACAGGCCTAAACTTCAAAGATAAAAATAGTTTATTAACAAAAAACAACAAAATCAAAATCAACCCCCAGGTGGTTTCTTCTTCCCCCCCCCCCCCCACCCAATAT
>VZTR01015566.1:39021-66489 GCA_013400775.1 Chaetops frenatus
AGGAAGCCATGGAAAAAGGAAATGTGTGAAAGGTCTTCCAGTTGCTAGGGATAACAGTCATTGGGATTGTATGCCAAATCCTGTTATTGCTAAAGAATTTTATGTTGTGTCCATACAATAGCATTAAAATTTATGAAGAGTTCATCTTCTGTCTAGTTGCAGAGCTGGATGCAGTGAACTGTTTACGAGTTTATGGTGATTTGTACGTCTGCCATAGTCACATACAACTGAGGTTCCTAATAATGCAACGGATTCTATAATGCTTTTCTGTGATTTTTTAGATGCTCATACACATGCTTTATCTGAAGATTTTTAGTATGTGTCTGTACACACTTGTAGATGATTGCCTAATACAGATCTATCATTAAGAATATTAAGTGCAGTATCACTTAGGAGCCATAAGTGCCCATAGTGGACCTCTGGCCAATATTAGGAGCAGAGATGTGATAACAGTGGCTACAGGGAGTGTTTACAGGCAATCTGTCTATGCAGTGTCCTTTGTGGGAGAGTAGAAACTTCAGTGCAGACTATTCCTGCAATTTTTCAGTGATTTGCCTCAATAGTTAGCAGAAGTTGTAGCTAACAATGGAATTTACATCAAATTTAGCTATAGAGCCTCTTTGAATATAGCCTAAAGATAAGGTAGGTTTTTTCCATACTGAAGCAATGAAGATGCTTAGGTGTTGAATAACCTGTTGCAGCAGCTGTACACTACATTTCCCTACCCAGGTATAATCTTCTGCTAATTTGTTTCACTGATTTTAGGAAAGCTTAACAGTCATTAATGCTACTAACTTTGCCCCAAGCATTTAAGTGTACAAGCTGTCTTTCTGACTCTTTTGCAGTTGGAAAACTTTGTTGCAGAAATGAAGACCAAACTATGAAGTGCATTCACAACATGATGTGGGGTTTGTTTTTTTTTTAAATTAAGTTGCTAATTCAGCTTTCTTCAATATTTGAGAAATATCGTAAGTTTACAGTGAAATGTGGAATTGGGTTTCTGTGACAGAGAAAAACCCTTGGGTGTCTGTTTTCAGAAGAGTTTGTGAGGAGAATTGTTGTTCGAAATGAATTAAGTCAGTAACCAAAAGATCAAATCATGTCATCAGGACTTGAAATTTAGTAATTTTTTTGAATACATAGACTTCAGTCTTGAGACTAGTGTCATGTTAATATATAACCCCCATTTTACATGTAAATAATATTTCAATAGTTACCTTGACTTTCTGGTTGGTTTTCTCTACTGTAATAAAAAAGGTGAAAGAAAGGTATATGATTCCTGAAGAACATGGTTGATGAAATTCCTACTCTGACTCATAATTTTATTTTTTAGTTGTGAACATACACTATGAAGTTTGTAAAGTAGCCTCAGTTTACATTGGCTTGTGTATGGGCATGAATTATTATTCTAAAGGGAGTTAAGTACAGAAAGGAAATTCCATACAGTGAAAAAATTGGGCAGGGGAAGTGAGTGAAGGTCAGCAAAAACACTATCTGACACTAACCAAGAGTTTGCAAGGGTCACTGAATAAACAGCCATAACTACTGTGGAAAGCTAGACTTGAATGTTTTACACTTAGAGTGGTAGGAGTAAGTTTGTAAAAGCCAAGAATTGTCATGGTATGGTAGAGAAGATATTGCTTGATGCTAAACTAAATTTGTAGCTACTACACCTTTTCAGCTTAAGCAGTTTTCAGTACATGGTACTGGAAAATTTACATATTATCTGAGTTTAAAAATATCAGAGTAGAAGATACCTTAATAAAGAAAGCAGATATCAGACAGTCTTAGTTACCTTGGAAGATTTTTATCTAAAGAAAAAACCCAAACAATATAGCCTTTCTGATATGGCATTTGGACACATTCATACGCTGGTATAACTGGCGTATGAACATGTCCAATATAGTAGTTCTTGTTATAGTTTTGGTTCTTTGCTCATAACTGGTAAATGGTTTTCTTCTTATGCCTACTGTGTTTCTCTGGTCTTAATATTCTGTCAGAGGTGATGATAACTCTTAGTTTCCTTCACAGAACTTCACAGAGTGCAATAATTTGCAAGGAGTAATCCTCACTCTACTGTGTATTGTACTTTGGCATGAAATTTAGTTCTGCACCCTGCACAGTTCTGTGCTGTGAAGGAAACTTTGGACCTCTCTGTTCTTCAATAATGTTTTCATGTTCTGCCTTCTCAAAAGCAAGAAGACAGAATGAGACCTGTAACTTTGGAGACTTTAAATGTTACCTGGGAAATACTTGACATTTATGAAGGAGTATAGTAAATTGGATTTGAACTTGGTGATTTTGCTGTTCAGTTTGTACCTTAAATTAAAAAAAAAAAAAAAATCAAAATTATGTATGCTCCTTTACTGTGTAGAGGATGCATTTTTTGTAAGCAGATTTTCAAGTCAAAATTGTGACTGAAACTTAAGGAGTCTTGTAAATGCCACTTTTGAGTAGCTGCTAATGTTTATTTTAAGCACAAGAGTAGACTAACTGCTAATGTTTACCTTAAAGCTTGTAAGTAGTTTAGGAGGAATTGACATGTTTCTTAAAGGAGGAAGCAGTAGCTATGTGTTATTGATGGGAATGAATTGTTTTACATTTATCTATGTTGTCTCACTTGTTATTTAATTTTAAATAGATGTAATAATGAATATTTTCAAAGGCTTAGACTTCCCTATGTACTACAAAGAAAATGGTTATACATTTCTATTCAATGGTTTTCATGGCAGTTGTAAAGTACAGAGATATTTGATACTTGAAACATGTCTGTAATTAAGGAAAAAAGGTAAAAGTTTTACATGTTGTTTTATTGCCTTACAAGCTTAAGTCACACAATGTGTTGGGTTTTGTTGTGGGTGTTTTTGTCTGACTTTTGCTTTGTGGGGTTGTGTGTGTCTGTGTTTTGTTTGCTTTTGGTTTGGTTTTTGCTTTTACATAGGGAGGCATAATATTTAGTGTAGTTAAATTTCTTAATGGCTTTGATCACTTTATCAAAGGTTGAAAATAGTGTAACTCCTAATATGTGACAATTTCACTTATACCAGTGCTAATAAAATGGCATAAGGCAGGTAATGCAAGGAATAAAAGTCTTAGAATTGCAGGATATTGATGAAATAATTCATAAGCCAGATAGACGGGTTTGGTTTCATGGCTGATTATCTACATTCTAAAAGTTTCTTAGGTATAACTTAACAGATAAATAGATAAGGTCATTTATTACCTAAAATACACTGATTTTTTTTACAGGAGGAGTAAGGATGTTTGTTTTCAATGAAATTTGCCTGGAAAGAGTCATGTAATTACAGTCTTTTTAGGAGGTATAATTTTTTATTCAGCAAGAGGTGTGAGGGTGGGATAATGGGGAGAAGAGGCTCTAGCATATGAATCAGATTACTGATGTACTCTGACATGTATTGCTTTCCCTTCATAGTTTTTCTTAATGTAAAGCTCATGCTGAACATGATGTCACACAATTTATAACAAAATCTCTAATCCTGTTTATCATCAGTATTATATGGTATTTCTTTTTTTCTTGCCATGACCATTGTTTGGACTTCAATGCTATGTTTGCATGGAAATCCAACTGCACCTGCAGTTATAAGATGCTTCCTAGTGAAGTTTTTCTGTATTTTTGTGGTGATAGATTGCACCTTTGATCAATGGTTGAAGTGCTCCCAAAGTACACCGATAAATCAGCCTGTGGCATGCTTAGTTATCTTTAAGATGCTTTAGAAAATTAAGTTATTTATCAGTAATTCTTCTGGTCCCTGTTTGGAAACTTATTATTTTGGTCTGCTGTGTGATGCTTATGACAAGCAATTTCATGACAGTGAGGGAAATGGGGAATATTAACATGCTCGGTTTTTATAATAATTTTGAAGCATTGTTTCTTTTTTATACTTCTGTGAATAAAAAACATTACTGTGCTATCAGTAAGAAAACAAGAGATTCCTTGCTGTGTTTTTATTAGCATGCTTTGGGATAATGCAATTCTTTATAGGCTGCTTTTCCTGATAAGATTATGCAAAGGCTACTGGCTGCATAGTATTTTTTTTGATCAGGCTTGTTATGAAAAGTCCATAAAAGCATATTTCTCCAATTTGCTGTGTATTGACTAAGAATCCAATACAAGTATAGATTTTGAAATCGATCTTTTCACTGATAAAGGATTTGAAGCTCAAGATTCCCTATCTCAGTAGCTTTCTGCTTCTTTATGTTTGTAGCCAGTGCTTACAATCTACTGGAACATGTCTCTTGTTGCTGCTGAAGTCTGACTACAAGTCTCAAGGAGAAAGCTTTTATAATTCCTTTTATCTTTGGAATTCCCAGTTCCAATAAATTGGATTGGGCTTGTGTGTGTAGTTTTCCTCTCCTACTCTAAAGTGCCTCTGAGTTTAAAATATTAAGCTTCAGATTTCATTTAATTTGGATTTCTCTCTAAAGTTAATCTGAGGTTTTATAGAGGAAGAATTTCCATATTAAAATTAATTGTAGAATTTTCCTGCTAAACAGTGTTTTTTAAAAATAAGTGCAAAACCCCAACAAACCAAAACCATGAATACAAAAAATTTCCATCTTTAATTGATGGTTGTTTGTCTTCAGCTATACACTTCTATATTTTAGTTTCATGACTTACTTGGGTCCTGAAATTTATTGAAGCAATGTCTGTAATTGAGACAGTTTGCAGAATGTGTTGTAGTGCCTAAACCTGGTAGCTGGAGAGAGTACCAGGAGCTGGATACAGTTCAGGAAGCTGAAAAACAGATTTTTTACTCTAGGTACCTTTCCCCCTGATTTCCATTATGAACTGTGTTCTGTGAGCTGTTCAAGTGCTGAAAGCATCTGCAGATGCTTTTCTTTGGGGGGTTGGCACGTTACAAATAAAGTTCAAATAAAAGTTATCAAAGGCAGAACTTTTTCATCAGCAAAGTCTGTGTCCCAATACTCATTTTAAAGAAGTATTTTTAAATCTAGTCCGCATTTTAAAAAATAAGTTCCATAATCACATATGCCCCACCATATCTTGTTCTGTTTGAAAGGGAAAGATTATTTTCTGTATAGTGGAGACAACACTTTCAGCTCTTATCACCAGCTCTGGAAGCTTCCTGGCTTCAGAGAATTGTCATAAGCATATTAGAAATACAATTCTAGTTTCTGCAGTGTGCATGTGTGTAAACTACTCAAATTGCATGAGGCTTATTGATTCTTGCCTTTAAAATGAAGTAGTTATTGCAGATCTGCTGAATTCTGTACTTAGAGATGAAGGCATTGTTCCACCACAAGAGAGATCACCCAGGGTCTGTCACAGCCCCTGGCCTTCCCTCTGCTGCAAAGGCTTTTCTTGTCTCTAGAAACAATTGTCATAAAAGACACACATTTCTTAGCTCCTATTTATATGTGCATTTGTAACTTTATTACTTTGATAATATTACTTTTGGTGGTTTTGTTGTTGTTGTTGTTTTGGGTTTGTTTTTTTTTTTCTTTTAAATTTTCAATAAAAAGGCAAGCTTTTGTATTGGTGAGTGTAGTTTGACAGTGTAACCTTGATTTTAATGGGAACACAAACATCAGCTGTTTTACATTCTAGGGTGGGATGATTTAACTAAAGTTAACTAAAGAAGATGCAGGATGTCTCTCAGCCTAGTTTGAAGTATTAGTAGATATTTCAACTCCTCTCCTAGACTTTGAATACATGAGATTCATCAGTGCTGCCTTTTAAAATTGTGGCAACAGGAACACTATGTGGAGACTGTGGAAGCATTTTCTTGGTCAGAATATGTTTCTTAAGACTGTCCCTGTTGTGGAATGAAACTTTTCAGTCATTAGCATGATATCTGTACCTTCATTTATCTCAGTTATTAGCTGAGTGTGTCTACCTATGTAGTCATAGGATTATGTGAATATAATAGGTTGGAATTATTTCGGTGTCAATAATAAGAAAACTGTCTCTTGAAGCAATTAGGTGTGTGTTTAACCAACGGATGTGTGATCCTAAGGAAACCCTTTTAATTTACTCACTAGATATATTTGAGAGTAGAACTGTATTTTACAGTACCATCATGCTGAAAGTTTAAAGTAGTTACAGTGATGTCTTACTGATTTTAAAGAAATGCTTCTCTTATTAGAGAGATTTGTTGTCTAGTTGCAGCTCAAATAGAAAACCCCCACGCTGTCATTTCTCTTAAAATATTGTGCTTGCAGATGCTTAAAGGGAGACTTTTCCATCCTGTACTCTACCATTACTGCAGTAGCCTGTTGCACTGGCTTTGTTGTTTTGAGAGGGATAAAGGTGCAGCAAACACTTCACCCTCTTAGTACTCCCTGTGCTTCTGAGCAAGAAATCAGAAACCTTCATTTCAGTACAGGATATAAATGTCAAGCATTCAGCACAAGAACTAAATGAAATCTTGGGGTAAGGGTCAGACAGCAATGCCATGTTAGTATTTCTAAGTTTTAGCTATATTTAGCTGTTCTTTCCATTTACTTCAGACACTCTCTTTCAGAGGAAAACAAAATGCTTCTGATCACTTGACTTCTCCAGTGGTAGGCAAGACATTACCACAGGGCAAACTGGTCAAACCTTGTGAAAACAGTGCATTGTGTTAGTGAAATACGTGTCTGCCTTTTTGGCAGCGACCCCTGCAGTGGTGGTGAGTAGGCAGCAGGATGTCTGAAAATGCTGTATCACATGCTGTGGTTGGGCAGTGTACCTGGCCCAGAGGGGAGTCAGTTTGGTAGCCTGTGAACAGTGTGTGCCTGGAAGGACACTGTAACTGCAATTTTCTAACCACTTCCAGACTTTTGCTCTGAATGCAAGAGCTCAGGCACAGGTGGGAATGTGAATTGGCTTTCCTGAGCCCTCTGGCCGTGCTGTCTCACTGTTACAGATGGGCAGCGACAGGAATGCCTGTTAAGACCCTCTAATGCTGCTGCAGTCTCCTCCAGCGAGGAAAGGAGGTCACAGCATGCACAGGGCAGTGCTGCTGTGAGCTCAGCTTATCCACATGCTGGGCCTGAAATCTGTCTCAAGTCTCATTAGTGAGGAATGTCCACTGTAGCCACTGTCTGCAGGTAGTGTGATTTGGCCCTCCTGAGCCACAGTGGGAGTACTGAATGCTGGTTTGCTGACGGTCCTCTTCACAGGATTCATGGCCAACCATTTAATGCATGAAAATAGTCTTATTTTTGTTGGTAGTTTTTCTGCTCTATTTCTTCCTGCTCCCTCCAATCATCTATGAATGGTGTTCTTTGACAATTTGATGGACTACATTTGATGGACACCTTGCAGTGCTCTGACTTTGGTTCTAATTCCAGATGTAATTTTCTGTGCTTTCATTTTTCTCCTCTGAAGTAAGTGTGGCACTGCTCCTTCTGCTTTCACAGAACATTATGAAATCCCCCAGTGAAGTCCATTTCCTAAGGGATGTGGATGTGTTGTGTTGTTTCCTGTGGGTAGATCCTGTAGGTAAAAAGTTTCCATGGAAACAATAAGCCCTTATGCTTTTACTGTTCCCACATAATTATAAAAGTTCTGTGCATACAGTACAGTTTGGGTTTCTTATGTGTAGACTCTCATTTTAAGCTTTGTTTAAAATGCAAGTGTTATTCACTTATCTCTTGTGCATGTGTTGAGTGTGACTGAGAATTTAGACTACATGTTTCATTGTCCATTAAAAATTTCTGAATATTAACACATAAGAATGAAAATCATAAGTTATAAAAAATTAGAAGACTAATAGTAGAATTTGATGTCTTTTAATTGGTTGAGTGTTTGGGGATTGTTTTTATTCAGCAATACAGTCTTTATTTTCTGTGATTTGTGTGATCATAAATCATGTGTCTTTAGCAGATAGGCAGAAGGGCAGTTTAAAATTTTCATAAGCTATTTCAAGGTTGTGGTATTCCAATCAGGCTCACAGTCTATATTTCTGATCACATGAAGCACATGGTAGACTGGTCATGATAGTGCTGTCAAACCAAATGTGCAAGGAGTTGAAAAGAATCACCTTTTAAAAAGCTGGCTGGTGGGCTGAAAGAACGTAGTTCACATTTCCTGATTCAAAACATTTCAAACTAAAGAAAAAGTCAAACCATTCAGAATATGTTTTGCATATTTTCTCAAATTGTGTTATCAAGCTTTTTCTCTGCAATCTGAAATGCAAGGCAATGGTTTGCCAGAGAGATTTGGCAATCTTGCTTAATAATACAACTCTAAGAATGGGCATTGCTTTTTTTACTTTATGGTTTCCTGGTTTCAGCATCTGCCACCAGCTAACCTGGGCAGAAGATTTTGAGTTCTCTTAAGATCTTAATATAGAACTCTCTGCTTTTGAATTGCTGCTGTCCAGGTGTTTTAGGAGAAATATGACAGAATCAGTTTTCTCTCTGAAGTTAATGTAACCTTTATTGTGTAACAGCTAAGCTTAAACAAATAGATTATGGCATGCCTGGGAATAGGTACTCTGCTGCTATGCTTCCCAATGCTGCCTTACACAAGTGACCAACCTGTTCTATAAAACTGAGTTATCACTTTCGTCTGTGTTCTGAAAAAATGGTTAACCTCCAGCATTTTGTTAAACTCAGTTTTTCCTGAATTAGGGGAAAATTTAAACATCTGATGATTGTTGGTTGATTAAACATCATTGATGATTTAGCAAATTTTTTTGCTAAAATGATTACCTCAATTAATATCGATGTCTCTGTATGGTAACTTAATGTACAGATAAGTGCAGGTCAGGTGTGTCTGACTGATGCTGAACTAAGCTCTTCAGTGTGATCTCTGTCTGTTTTGTTCTTGTTTGCTTTTTTCTTTGGAAGCCCTACATTAAGACTTGGTACTTTCTGGTGTGCAGAAGCATATTCTGTTTGCCATTCACTTTCTGGCAGTGTTTGGTACTGAGTAGAATCAAAAGGGTGGAACTATACCTCTACAGCTAATGAAGTATTACTCTGTTCTAAATAAAAACAACCAAACCCTACTGATGTTCTAGCTCTTCTATCAAGTAATTAGTCAAAGTAGACCTAGCCTTGAAATCAAACATTTTGACTGCAAAATAGGTTTTATGTCTCCTTACATTAGTGATAATGAATGTTTTGGTGACCCTGAAAGTAACAGTGTAATATTATGTGTCACGTAAGTTTAAGTGGCATTATAAGACATAATAGCATGTCTGAGTTCTCACGTCTGCAGTGCAAATACCTATTCCCAATTTTGTGCTACTTCAGTTTAATGAGAGAAAAACTAAATGGTATTTCTTTGGTCCTTACTCTGCCTGAATTGCTGCTAAAATATTTAAAGGTGAACTACCATTTCAGACCTAATTTGTAGAAACAGATTCACTTACTGTCCTTCTCATGATGAAGAAGAACAAAAAAACTTTTATCACTATTGGTCTGTATGTTTTCTTTCATTATTTGCTTTGCATGTTGGTCTGTGTGCTGGGGGCTTACTTGTCAATTGTGCTGTCTTTATGGTCTAGATTGACTGCTGGAGCTATGTTCAATGTATTATCTGAGTAATTAGCCTTTATTAAAACAAAGATTTTGGGGGGGGGTGTGGTGTTTGGGTTTGGTTTTTTTGTTTGGTTGGTTTGGTTTTCATTTTTTTTAAATTTTTTTCACATGTTGGGTATTGACTGTTTTACCTCATTGATACCTTTGCTTTCTCTAATGGACTTGATTATTTCTGCTGATTGAGTACTGTATGTAGGAGTAATTTTGGTTAAAAAATCAGTTCTATAAGGAATGTTAAATCTGTTCCATGACAGGGGTTCTACACCAGAGTATGGATTGTTTTTCTGTCTCTCCCAGCAATTTGTAGAGTCTTGTGTTTCATGTTAAGTCCAAAGGGGTTTTTTTATGTCTCATGCAGCTACCTGTGATATAATTTCTCTAAAATTGTAACAAATTGAGGCCATCAGATATGGGCTTAAAGCACCTTCAAGATACTAATGAGAAGTATTTACTTGTGATTGACAGAGAATCAAGTTTTGAAAAACTTGAACCATGGGCAATGTCTTGGCCAAATTTACTCCTTTTTTGATGGAAAAGACTGTTTTTTGAAAACGTGGAGGAAGGGTGGCAGTTTCAAGGTAAAGAACACATCTATTTTATGCACAAAGCAACAGGGAAAATAAAGTCAATTGTGTTTGGTATAATGTTTGGGCCACCAAAAAACACATTATAAAATGTTGGCCTTCACTTCTGCACCTGAAAATACATGTCTGAATAGCAATTATTTGTCATGTGTGTGAAATTGTGGATATAAAAATAGCAGAGTGTGTCACTAGGAAAATAAGTTCTAAATGCTTTTTGCGCTGAGTAGATGCTCCATAAAATTTATCTTACACAAAAGGAAATAAATGCATGGGCTTTAAAGAAGTGTGCAGCAGAAATGCCAACTGTAATTTTGCTGATTATTTTTTCTATGTAAGAACAAGAGGTTCAAAGGAAAAAAGCTATCAAAAAATCCCCACTTTGTGGAGCTGAGCAGCTGGTAGAAGGTGCCTCTTGACAAAGCTGGCCACACTGATCCTGTTATTACTATGAATTTGTACGACTTTCGTGCCAGTTGGAGAGCAACAGTCTGCAACTGGAAGATGCCAGGTGTATGTGCCTGCAATTCTCCAGAGTCTGACTTCTGTGTGCAGAGGTCTGGAATCCATCAGAGAATATAGTAGTTTTCTGACATAATTACTTTTTCCCAGTGTAAAGGGCATCTGAAGCTATTTCTGCAATTACATTTAAAATTTTTTTGGGTTTTGTTTGTTTTAATAGGAAACTTGAAGAAAGACTGAAATTATGCATTAAAGATGATGAAATAACTCATTAAATAATTAAAGATAGATTGAAAACTCCCATTTCAAACAGAAAAAAATATTGAAGCTCATGATCAAGCATTTAGAATATTTGTATTATTTTTACCTGGCATATGTGGAATTGATGAGTGGGAAGTTGTTTTCAAATATTTCTCAACCTCAGTAATCAATCTTTGTGCATTCTCCTTAAGTATCGTCCATGACTGCATAAAGTCAGTACCTCCCTTCCTAAATGACATTTAGAAATGAAGCTTAATGATACTTATTGTGTTCTTACCTTTCAGATTTGGAGTAGTTCTTAAAGGCAGAGTTGTATACAGCATGAGGTGTTTGCAGAATTTTCAGTTAGTACTAAATACCACTTAATGCTTTAATTTACACGACTTTAAATAAGAAACATATAGACTTGAAACAGGGAGAGGATTCTAGGGATTCTTGATTGTAATATTTGATAATCCAGTAGTTTCCACCTCTTGGTAATATAGTTAAAAAGGGTGATGGCAAAATTTATTGAACCTGAGTGATTTTTGAAGTATGTGTTATTGCATTTTGAGGTCCCCCAGAGTGCAAATTTAATATCTTAGAGATATTATTGTGGATTTAATGTGGGAAAGTTCTGCACATAAAATAGAACCTTCTAGAGGGAAAAAAAGTGTTTTCCCAGGAGAATGTAGGTTGGAACCTGCAAGAATGGGAGTGTACCATGGCATAGAAGTATTTAGTTAAAAAAATATAAACTAAATTACAAACCAGAATGGTAGACCAGGTTTACAGCAATTTCTGTTGTAAGATTTCCTGTCTCTAAAATTGGCAGATGCTGTAAGGGTGTACACACTGACCAAGGCTCCTGCCCCTCTGGCCCCACTGAGTGGCACCATAGACTAAAGGGCAGTTGCTCCAATGCTAGCTTGCACTGGCTTTTCTGAGTAGCCAGCTGCTCCACATCAGACTCAGCCTACTACATGGTTTGGGCACCCATAGAGGGCTTCTTACTGACAGGAACCTTTTTCCACTTTCTACTGGTTCCTGACGTGGGTGGTCAGATTAAGATGCCAGTTGCTTCATTATTGTATGGTCCCCAACTAATCTCTTTGATTTTTTTCCCATGGATCTGAAGGCAATTAGTGATTGTTTCCTGGGTTACTATGACTCTGACCTCTCACCATGAAGACATTAAAACAACATGAAGTTGTATGACTGCTTTATTTTCTTTCCTTGCATAGCTTACCTGTGAAACAAGAAAGATTCTCTTGTTTGGCAGAGATTTGGGTTGGCCTTCCCCATGCCCTTTACATGTATTATCAGGGACAATTACATTTGCTTTTCAAATTGTCACCTAATTGGTGGGCATACCTACGGGTCAGACCCTGTTTTGTCCGAGTGATGCCTTCAAGTAAGCTTCACCCCATGACACACTCATATATGTGTGAATGTACTAGTGTTTGTTCAGGAAGCTTGTGAAGATAACGAATTGGCAGTATTCATAGTTAATGTTGTTCGGCACTTTTCATTATGGAAGTGCTTTTTCTTGCTAAAAGTCTTGCTGAACTTTAACTCTTTGGCCCAAATGCTCTGTTCTGTCTCTCAGTTGAAAAGATTCAGAACAGATGATACAGGTATGTCCCTAAATAAAACTAGGAAAATTACTTGCTTTGATCATGTTAAAGATTTAAAATGAAAACATAATTAAAGTTCCTAGTCTTTACTTACCTTTTGTTGATAGTATTTGAGAAGTAAATCTGCTAAAACAACAACAAAAAATTGTTGCAATGAAAAAAATAGTTGATGCTTTCCTCTCTGAAAGTATTAGTTAAAAAAAGCACCTTTCAGAATACCTTGAGAATACACTCTGACTTAACTTAAAATTTTTTTTTTTTTTGGTTTCATCATACAGTGGCAAAAAATTTAATTCAAAATTAATTATAACATGATTTTTCTTGTGGTTGGAAGTTTCCTAAATAGGAGATAGGGGAGAGGAATTTACATAGTAAACAGATCAAGGTGTGTTTTCTTTACTTTTTTTTCCCAATATCATTCCTGCAATGTCTGACATTATCTTTTTGATTCTTTTGTCAAACATTCAAATTTGGTAGTTGTCTTTTTGCCATAATTTAACACTGAAATAAGTCGTGTGTGACATGTAGTGACCGACAGCTGTTACGATAATACTGTTGTTGAAATTGTTGCATGAGCTACACACTTGAGTAATTTATGTGCTATCCCTTTACTTTCTGTCCATTTAATTGTACTAAGTCACGTACCAAAACTTGGTCTTTATTTAAAAGTTCATCTCTTCAGTTCCTGGTTTAATATCAGTGTATTGGTTAATGGTGATATTTCCTGTGTGAAGTATATATTGCTGGTTAATAAAGCAACACCCATCTGCCCGTAATTGGTTTACAAATAGATATTATTTGCATGAGTTTCCTGACATAGGTCTCTCATTTGAAGTGCTCTTATACCCAACTGTAGTTTCATAGCTTTTGTTTCTGCAGTGAGGCCCTTCATTTTCTGTTTAGTCTAATGATACAGTTAAATGCTGGTTTCTAACACAGAGTAGTTTATTAATTTGTCTGACGAAATAACACAAGAACATTATTTTCATTGCAATTTGAGGGTTGGTTGGTGCTTCAAACTTCCATCATCTGGGAGACATAAAAGATACTGACTAGCATAATTTGTATTTGATTCCCTTATCCTTTCTTTCCTTTGTCCTGTTAGAAAAGGCTGTAGCAGAATTCTAGAAGCCTGCTAACATTTGGTGTTATACACATTTTATTTCCTTTTTTTCTCTTAGTAAAATCAGATGAAAATATAGTAGATCAAGCCCATTAAAATTCCAAGTGTGCAGATCATTGCACAGGTTTTGTTTTTGCTTCAACAGACACCCTTACTATTTGAAACAAAAGCATATAGTATTTTATATTCTTGGGTAGTCATTTGGAAATACTGTGTGAGTTTTTAATTTGTTTCAGTATCACTAGTTGTAAAACTCCTGTCTTGCTCTCCACAGTTTTTTATTCAAAGACTTTAAACATCTTCCGCTTCCAAAATGCAAAAGATCATGATGCCATTTAAGAGTGAACAATAAAAATATAGTTGGACAGGTAAACCAGCAAAATTTACAGCCCTAATGAACTGCAACACATTTGAGAGGTGGATGCAGACTTTTATTATCTTGCACTAGGACTGCAATACTGTAATCCTTACAGCAGTTCCTTACCATGAATCAGAATTGTAATAAATGAAGACAGAATACAGTTTTGGTAGTTTTGAGTGTCTTTTAATATTATTTGCTAAATACAAAACTCAGAGTTCTCTAGAAAGCTTTAAAACTTTAAACTATATGGTAATAAACTTTCTGCTCATCCTAGATCCCTGAACAGAGTATGGTTTCTGAGATCCCTGGAGTCCTTTTTCCATATATCCAGTGAAAAATATGATAATGTTGATCCTTCAAACATTTCACTGTATTCCTTTTTTTCATAATCACGGTACATAACTACAATGATACAAAGATAAATATAAACAGAATATAATGATAATATGCTCAGAAACATAGAGGAAATTAATGGAGAATGAGGGAAAAAGTCCAACAACAATAAAAAAAAAGAATTTAGGGAAAGTGGATCTGTTACTGCAGCCCAATTTTACAATTCTATATATCTTCATTTTAGTAAGATCTGTTATTTCTTCTTACATGTGAATGTGTATTTATATGAAGACATTCCAAAGCCTTTTTACTAAGCAGACATTTAGTGAATTTGCTTGTACCTGTTCTTTATAAGGATTTTTATTTTCTAGTAAAAATTCAAATGCTCTTATGCATAAAGGTGTAAGTCAAGCCACGTTACTACTAAAACATTCAGTTAGGTACTTACTGTCTTAATTAAAAGGATTAAAACCATACAAGTTTATTATTTGTTAAAATAATGTGTTTCAGCTGAGAAAAGTAATGGTTTCAAGTTCAAGAATAATTATGTTTCCTCACAAAAGGCTGAAGTCCTGTTATAAAACAATTGTTAAAAAAGGTGTATCATAATTAGCTCTTTTGAAAAGTCATGAATCCTAAAGCAATTTACAAGATTCCTCTCTTTTCCCCTACATATAAAGGAGTAAGTGTACTGATCAACATCTTTGGGAATCAATAGGAGCAAGGACACTGTCATTCCTCTACTGATTAACAGCATGATTTTAGTCAAACAGATGAAGGGAATCTTCAGTAATTCCTGAAGTATCAGTGTAAGCAATCAGCAGAAACAAGGAAAAAGACATTTCTTAATTTTGTTGTTGCTGCTGTTTAAGTTTAGTTAGTTTCATTTTGAGTTGGTAGTTTTAATACATGGTAATTTCCTTTCTCATCAATTTCTCATCCTCAGTAAATATTAATTAAAACATAGCAATTGCTATGTTACTGTTACATTAAATATCGCAAATATGACAGATTACTGTTAACAGCTTTGTTATTGTGCCTTGAGCATTCCTGCTTGTAAAGAGCACTTTTACCCATGTTCCATCCTTCATGGGAGTGTACTCATTATTCATTGTTGCTTCTAACGTACCCGTGAAAGCAGCTCATTTTTTTTGCTCTAAATGAAGTGTATGGATCCCTGGCTGTTTATGATGGTGTGAACACGGAGTCAACATGGAATGAAGTAACAGAGCTGACAAATGCTTGCCCAACCAATACAGAATGCAGCTTCTTCAGTCTTACCAGGATCACCCAAGTCCAGACTTGGAAAATCTGAAGTTTGGGCCAGAGTTGCGCCAGTTAGTTTGCCACCCTATATCCAGGATGTGATGTGATCCCAAGATCTAGACCCAAGTTAAGGTAATAACACAAAAATAAGAGTAAATAGGACCTGCAGTAGTGAAGATGAAAGGGTATAATTTGAATGCTAAGTTAAGTCACTGCTTCTAATTTTCAGGAACTGATGAACGTTAAGCTCAAATGAGCCAAATATTTTGGTGCCAAAACACCTGTAAGTTCTGTGACGGGCTTTTAGGTACTAAATTCCTTTCAAAATCCGAGGTTTTGCCATAGTGATAGTTATTTGGAGAAGCTTCTGTTATTATGTAAAGGCATGAATTGTGTTTTCTTTCCCTTTTTAGACAGTAATGAACTTAATTCAGCAGATAAGTTCTCCAAGACTAGCAGTGCTCAAGATATATCTCTTTTCATGTTTGCTAGAATTTAACAACCAGAAAGTGTGAAAAGAATGAATAATTAGGAAAAGAGTAATGCTTAAAAGGATATTAAGTTCTCCATTTCTAGGTTACTCTGAAATACATTTTCCCTTTTGTTGAAGAAGTAGTTAAGAACGTGGATTGTGTATTGAAGGGACTTTTTTATAAGCAGGAAAACCAGCGAGAATCTACTCTAATTGGTCTGTGGTAGTATATTTCCAAGAAACTAGATTAGATATAATTATCTTGGGAGGTTAGGCAACCCTCTTATCCCCATTAGTGTACTTACATAATATATTTTTTAATACCATCTCACAGTAAGGCTGCTGGTAAACCATAGGAGATATGCAGATTCCCAGTGTTGCCTTTTCTTTCTCAAAGGCACAGAAGAGATATCACTATTCCTGGAGATATAGTTTTCTTTCTTGCCCTCTTTTTGATCCAGCTTATTATGGGCATCTGCTGTTTTCCAACAAGTTTGGCCTTGAGTGTTTGGTTGTTCTAAAGGAAAGAAAAACGTGATTATGAACAGCTGAGGGTTTTTCCATTCCTTGGAAGAGGGTTGTGCAACTGATGTTATGTGGTTGATTTGATGGTAGAAATCAGCAGTAGGAGAAGATTCCTGATTTTATATGCTTTTTTTCACTAGTGAGGAAAGGTGCGCTTCTGTGCAAAATCTGATATGTCTGGGAGTGATATTGAATGTGTAAAGTTCCATGCTAATTTTGAAGTTTGTGTATCATGTTACCAATTTATGGTATGAACATTGTTATTGATGTAAACATATTAGTAAAAGAGCCCATTAGGTTCTAGGATTCAAGAAACCTCTCATTAAATCCTGTGAGCACAGCTCTTGCTAGTTGTTTTAAAAGGCAAAACATTTTCTCCATGCCCCCATGAGTGCAACACTGTCAGAAATGTGTGAACTTCTTGAAATGTCTTTCAGTGGCTCAGTGGAAGATTTGTCTTCTATTTTTATTTCTCTGTGGTTGAACACTGTCAGTTTTAGTGATCTGACAAACATGAGGACTTTGCAAGTGCTGTCTCCTTTTGTTTCAGCGTTCTTGCTAGGATATAACCTATTTAGAAGCTTCTGCCTGTTTTGGTTTTTTGGTGTTTTTTTTTGTCTTGGGTTTTGGTGTTTTTTTTCATGTTCAAATCATGAATAAAATTTCTTGTATAAAATTAAGGTTTAAGAACCCCTACCCAACACTGAAATAAAAAAAGAAATGGCATTCAGGTTTAGAAATTCTTTGGTTTTTGTATGCATTTTAGAATGAATATTTTCCTGTAAAGTATACACTTATGGATATGGCCAGTGGCCAAAATAGTGATAAAGAGGCTACTAGGATGAATCTTTTTGATCTGATGAGAGATGACTAATAAAATCTGTTTTGAATTAAAAAGCAGCAACAACAAAGCCCACAACAACAATAGTAAAAATAAACAAGCATTAACAAAAAAAGCTACTTTTTTTTTGTTGGCACATTTTGCTAATTCCACTCCACCTTAATCTATTTGAGAAGCAATTCTTGGACATGCAGCCTCCTGTGATGGGTACTTCCAGCAGGAACTTACTTATCTTAGAGGAGGTTTTCTCCCCCACTGAGCTCTGTGTGAGCTAAAGTTATTTTGAGCAGTCTGGATTGGCACAAGGTAATCATTAATATTAATGCCTTTACAACTTTTGCATTTACAACTTCATAGATCCTTCTGGGGAGGAGTGCTGAAATTCAAGATCTTGATTTTACCATGATAATCTTGAGTTTTGCATTAATTAGTGATTGTGTATGCTTACTTAGGAAGCAGGCAAATTCTTGTAGAATTGGACTGAACTTTTTAAAACCATCTTCCTTTCTGAACTGCTCTGATAGGTCATGGTACAGACATATCCTAGTGATAGCCATAGCTATTGGTGGTACTAGAAATTACAGGAGAATTGTTTCATGTCACTAACTTTGCCAAGAAAGGCTGTCCTCTTTAGATACCCAGAACTGTACAAGATTACATGAGTCAACAAAAATAATCTTCAAAGGGGATTGCATATTTTTCAGTTTGTCTAATTTCAGTTTAAGGGCTGTGGGACCTTTCTTTTTTTTTTTTTAAACAGATATCCAGATATTAGTGGATCAAGTTTTCTGTGTTTGGAGCTACTGCATTTAATGCTTCAGAATACAATACTTTGTGTTTGTGTGTATGTGTAGTGGAAGCTCTCAGCAGACATTCCAAATAAAACATTTGGGACATTGGTGCAAAGATTTTATGTGAATGTTGCTTCCTTTGGTTTCAGCCTCTGCTTTTAAAACATACTAAAAAAAATCAGAAACAGTATAGGATGTGATCTTAAGGAAATAAGTCATTCACCAATGCATCTTTTTTTAAGGGCAGGATGGAGTTGTCAAATACATTAGGCAATTTAAGTAGTAATTTTGGTAGTTTTCAATAATGGTAAGATAATAAGAATAAGCATAGAATCACAGAATGGCTTGGGTTGGAAGGGACCTTAAAGATCATCGTGTTCCACCCCCCCTGCCATAGGCAGGAACACCTTTCACGAGACCAGGTTGCTCAGAGTCCCATCCAGTCTGGGCTTGAACACTTCCAGGGATGGAGAGTCCACAACTTCTCTGGGCAACCTGTTCCAGTGTCTCACCATCCTCATAGTAAGGAATTTCTTCCTAATATTTAATCTAAACCCACTCTCTTTCACTCCTCCATGTCCTATTACTGGAAATAGTCTCGCTCCATCTCTTTTGTAGACCCTCCTCAGATACTGGAAGGCTGCAATTAGGTCAACCTGAAGTGTTCTCTTTCCAGGCTGACCAAGCCCAATTCTCTTAGATTTTTCTCATATGATTTCTGGTGGACTAGATTCTTAGAAGAGGAGGAAGATACTATGTGAAAGGCTAACATGATCTGAAGATTTTTTGAATGACTTTTTGAAGAATTTATTTGCAGCCATAGGTTTTGCTTTTTTGTTTGATTGAATAAGCTATATAGCAGTCGCGATGGTGATAATTTTATCTACATTTTTTTGTCATCTTTAATTCCCCGCCATTGACATTCATTACTGTGTGAAAGCAACATAAAATTATCCTATCTTAAATAGAGAACATACAGAACAACCTATGGAAATATGTGAAAATTTTACTGTGAATAGTTAAAATACTTTAAAGTACTTGTTGTGCCTCTCAGCCAATTGCTTAGCTTTTCCTATGAGGCCAGTATGGATAGGAACAACTTTGCAGGTGCACAAGTCAACTGCACAGCTCACCTACAACTGTTTCTTCAGGTATAGGGATGACTGCATTGATAGATTTTCCAGTCTGTACTTGACTTTGCCCTTACTTATTACCCACGATGCAATCATCTATCACACAATCAGTTATTGTTATTTCAAAAATCTCTCATTACGGCCCCAAGTGCTGTTTAATTGGACCGAGTTTTGCGCTTACGCCCAAGTTACTTAATTTTTATTCATGTCTAATTAGTTTTAATTGCACAGTAAAAACAGGACATGATGTGAAGAAATAGACTGGATTCTGGTTTTAGTGTGCAATTAATACTTTTTAAAATTGCAAGCACTTGTATCTGTGGGGAAAAGAGTGGAATTGCAAAAGTATGAAGAGAGAGCATTCTGTAATGTGCTGGGTATTTTTGGATTGTAGATTAAAAGACAGGAGTTTCTTTTCAAAGCCTAGGCTGATTTGTCAACATCTGCATTTGGAAAATTTATGCAGTATTCAACATTTCATAGCAAACACTGAAGAAGAAGTGCTGAACCTGCAGCACCATTTTTATTGCCTCTAATCAGAAACAAATTGCAGTATAACTAAACTTTGTGCTGTGTTTACTTTGTACCTATATGTACCTAGCAACTTGCCATCTGAATGCTTTCAGTAGTGAACTGTCTCAAGGGGAGGAAGTATGAGTTTCTTAAAAAGTCACTTTCACTATGGGATTGGCTTGCTGCTGTCAGCATGCCAAATTTGAAAACAGATTGAAAGTGTGCTTCAGATCCTATTTTCAGCAATCTTCATCTACTGCTGAGAAAATATGAAATAAATCCTGTATAGAGAGTGATAGAGGAACACTGTGAAAGGCATTCACTAAATTGAACTCTAAGTGAAAAAGCACACACCTCTACATTTTTGGACAAGTTTTGTAGCTTCCTTCCTCAGTTTAATATTACTCCATTCCTTACAAAATATTTGGTAACATTTTATCCCTCTGTAAATCCCTGAAGTATTGAAGTGCATTGATAATTCTAATATTTATAAACATTTGCCTTACAGAAGAGAGTCTACTTTTGCTAAATGTGCCCGGGAAACAGGTTCCTCATAAGCCCCAGTTATTTTTTTCCTCACTTCAAACTGTTATCTGCCACTGTGCACCAACAGAAATGTTACATCTTTTTTCCCTTTGTCATTTTGCTGTGCCCACCCAGAAGACTTGGTTTCTTCCTTCCTAGCAAATATATGTACAGAGTCATCACAAGGAAGAAGGAAGAACATAGCTTATGCAAAAGGGAGAAATAGGTCTGATCACATATCGTATTCCTGACCATTCCTCATTCTTTCACAGCTGGGCCTCTTGGCAAAGTATTTATATTCCAGGCCAGATTTCAACTTGTTCCTCATTTCTAATCTAACTTTGTCCTAAGATTTCCTGTAGAATCTCACCCTCCCTCCACCAGTTTTGAATTTGTTAAAAAAATATACCTCAAGAAACTGTATTTCGTTACTTTACAGGTTTAAAACTTGAGTTAAAGGATTTTAGGAGAATGATGGGTAGATATTGAGTATCATTTCAAATGCTACATGGTTCAAAAAAAATGCCACTGCCTTAAAAAAAGAGATGCTTACAATTAAATGCTTTCTAAATCACAGCTTTGCTAATAATTTTGTTATGATACTGTCTGAATTGTCCTTCAAGAGGTGTTATATTTTAGACCGTTTTTTTCTGATCTTTCATGTTTCAGAGACTTTGTATCAGCAATAGTGTGATCAGCAGGACCAGGGCAGTGACCATCCCCCTGTACTCAGCACCAGTGATGCCACACCTCGAATCCTATGTTCAGTTTCGGGCCCCTCACTACAGGAAAGACATTGAGGTGCTGGAGCATCTCCAGAGAAGGGCAACAGAGCTGGTGAAGAGTCTAGAGCACAAATCTTAGCAGGAGCAACTGAGGGAGCTTGGGTTGCTTAGTCTGGAGAAAAGAAGGCTCGGCGGGAGCCTGGAAAGAAGTTGTAATGTAGTGAAGGTCAGTCTCATCTCCCAAGTAATGTGTGACAGGACCAGGGGAAATGGTCTCAAGCTGCTCCAGGGGAGGTTTAGATTGGTTATTAGGAAAAACTTCCTCACTAATCAAACACGGGAACAGGCTGTGCAACAAAGGGGTTGAGTCACCATTCCTGGAGGTATTTAAAAGATGGACATGTAGATGTGGTACTGGGGGATGTGATTTAGTGGTGGGCTTGACAGGTTAGTGGTTGGACTTCATGATCTCAGAGGGTTTTCCAACCTAAATGATTCTATTATTCTGTGACTGTCAAGCAACATCACAACACATAAGACTGATATTTAAAATTCTATGGCAGTGCTATGCCTCTTACTGTGTATTTGCTTCCAGCCCTTTTATAAAGAGTTTACCATGCATCAGGCAAACTGGACTTGCTGAGTGGTTATAGCAGATAGAATATCAAATTGTTTGCTCAAAAGTGTGATCAGGCAAGAAGTTTAGTGTCCCCTTGAGATACAAGTTCCTTCAAATTTTTTAACATGCATTACGTAAATGCAATTATTTATTTTGGTAAAATTCTTTGTTCTTCAGATGTCATTGAAATGAGGCAGTGAGCTCTTGATTGCCATTATGGTAGAGAGGCCAAGTAACTTTTTAAAATCAGCATTATCTATTTTTGATGTTTGAAATAAAGAAGGTATGTCAAATGAGAGGCTATCAAGTTGACCTATTCATGGCTAAAACACTAATAGAAATGCCAATTCACACAAAATACTGAATGCAATCATTTCACCCTAAAAAGATTTTGTGATTGAAAATATATTTTTTTAAATGATCTGAAATTGAGTGTAATGACAGGAGAAGGTACATTTATATGGGTGTATTAGTCTACTTATGGTAAAATGATGCTCTCGGAAGATTATAATATATGGTATTATTTGATCACTACCAAAAAAATTAAACTGTGGATGTATTGTCTTGGAAACTAGTGTTTCTTTGAGTCTTCTGTGGGATTTTTTTTTGTTTCAGTACAGGACACTAAACTTTCTTAAAAATTATTTGATGTTGCATGTCTTTAAAAGTTATTGATGCTAGAGACTATTCAGATTTGTTACTGGCTTCATTTCTCCTGCTAAATTGAGGAATATCTTGATGAACTTTACTGTGGGGATTTTTTTTTCCTTTCCTTTTTTAAATTTCTGGAGCAGATGTTTGTCTTCTATGTGAGACATAAATTGTAGGATGTGGTAAAGGTGATGAAGTTTACACTTTCCATTGCCTTCAGAAGTTGTTGTAAAATCACCGACTGTTTTCCCATGGGTTTATCAGTCAAATGCCCTACTCATGCAAGCCTTGACATTCAGGGAATGACAGATTTCACTGAGTCAGTTCTTGGAACAAATAATTTATTTCTGCTTAATTAGATGAAATATAATCTTGAAATCTGAGATTTCTGTTTTTCCAAACTCTTAGAAATCCTTAAATAATTAAGCCCATAGGTTCCTTATGCTGTGCAAAACTCTTCAGAGACAACAAAGCCAGTTAAAAATTCAGGGATCTAGTGGAACTAGATAGCTGAGGAAGATACATAATGTTAAGGGTTGTCACCAAGTTTTCCACCTAGAATTAGGGATTAACAGGATTTGAAAGCCACAAAACTTTGAATTTTTTCTGGTGAATGGAAGATTCCTGACAACTTGGGTTAGATCTTTTAATGACACATTGTACACTGGTAAGGGGAAAGCTGTTGGTGTATAAAAATCCAGGTCTATCAGCCCCCTTAAGATCTGTAAATTATGGATAGCACTACTTTGGCCTCTGCTTATGGTAGGATTGGAAAGATATGAATGTTATTGTGAGGCAGGTTTTATTCTCCTTCCTTGTAGTATAAAATACCATGTGTTGCAGAGGTGAAAAACAAAACCACATATCTATGAAAGACCTCACAAATTAAGTTTATGGATGTCACAAGTTTAAAATGAGTGCTTAACATTAATGAAAAAGTCATAAAAGAATAAATGTCAATATATTTTTTTCCAGTAAAAGAGCCAAAGTGGGAGAATACTTCAGGGAGGAAATTTTCCTTCCTAATTCTCATTCCATCCAGTCCCAGTAAAGGTTGCTCATTGCATAAATCCTGAAGAAGTAATTATTAGGAGCTTAAACGTTGTGCAGGAATGGAAACAGGTAGGCACCTGTATTTCACAAGAATCAGAACAATAAGAGAAGTTTAATTCTGAGCTGTCAACTAAATAATTTCCGTGAAGTTTTAAAACTAATGTGTGTTAACTTAGACAGGAAGCAGTCAGTTTTTCACTGGAATAAAGACACAGATACAGGAATGCTTGGGCATCCTTTCACAAAACCCTCTGGTGCCTCAGGTTTCAGGTATGTTTTGCTCAGGTGCAGTGTGGCCCCAGCTGCCTCCACTTGTTCTTGCTGTGGCATTGCTAACAAGCCTTTGCAGGCTGTAGTACTGAGAAGGGCAGTGCTCCTGTGGCTTTTCAGAAGTCAGCTTGTGTGTGGTTTTACTTAATAACCATTTCACACCTAAACTGCTTCCAGGCCTAGAACCCATATGTCTGCAGTCATATCATACGTCAGCAAAGTAGGTGTTTGGAGCCAGGCTGTCTCTGTCACTAACTCTGTGACTGTGTCAGAGGCACAAGTAATTTGTAACCTCTATGGTGAGGGCCATGTGGGTAATGGAGATTTTTCTGACTGTTCATTAATGCCATACTAAAACCTGTGAGGAAATCAAAATTCATCATTTGAAGAAGGACCTAGACAACGTAGTAAATATGGCTTCATGTTATTGTTTATTTTTTCTGCTTTCTGATAAGAGATTATTTTCCACTTTAAATATGAAGTAATGCAAGGAATAGCAGCATGTAACCCTATAAATGAAATTTTAGTGCGTGTATAATAGTCTGTTACAATTTTGATGTTCTTCTCAACTTATTATTTGCTTTGTCAGCTTCAGCAACTTTCCTCAAGCAAGAATTCCTAATGTTCAAAGTAGGAAAACCCCAGTGTAAAACCTTGAACACATCTTCTCTTTACAACAGAAATAGCTCATGTTTCGGCCTACTGTTTCTCAACTGAGACACATTTTTGTCTGACACAGAACTTTGCATAATGCCTGTGATTACTTACTTAAATATCTTTTTCGGGAAGGTATGACCTAAAGTTCTTTGAGAGTCCCAGTAAATAGTAATTTCTGTTCTTTGTTCATTATACTGTTGACTTTCCACCAAGAACTGTAAGGGGTCAAAGAAGCAGGATTTACCTGATTAGTATTCTGCTCATACTTCTCTGTTACCTCATGGTTATCTGTTTCATTTTAGATTTAGCTCATTCTGAAGGTGTCTGGCTTAATTATTCTGAAGACCATTAATGCTGTTTTTTTCTAAAGGTGGTCACAGCACGAGTTGCTTTAGGCAACCTTCGCTTCTTGTGTGAAGCCAAAGAGTCAAGGCCAGGTTTCATCCCTGTGTGAGGGCTAACTGATCAAAACCCTATGATGCAATAGGCCAGAATAACTTAAAATTTACTTGTAGCTTTTGTTCTTTGTGAATATAGTTATGTCTCACTATTACCAAGCAATACTGTCAAGCAAAACTATTTCAAATGTTCAGAGTGAAACAAATCTTCTGTTAACTGAGATTCCCCATTACAGATCAGATGCTAAGCAGAGTTTATTGATATCTTAATATCAATAAACTTGTGAAAACTAGAATTTGCAATACAGAAATTTAGATATACTAGGTAGGTATTTAGGTATCTTCAGATTTAGGTTAAGTCTATATCTGAAATTTAGATCTGTGACAAAAATAGCTCTGTGATGACTCATTATGCTGTGTTTTTATCATAATTATTTTGTTAGCGTTATATAGTCCAGCACTTCTGGACAATACTCTCAGGCACATGGTGTGACTTGAGGATGTTCCTGTGCAGAGCTGGGAGTTGGACTCCATGATCCTTGTGGGTCTCTTACAACTCAGCATATTCTATAATTCTGTGAGATGAATAGTGCAAAATCTACTGGACAAGATTTTAGTGATAACAATGTATTACTGCTGTAAGTAGCTCAGAAGTGACTAAAAGATCCTAATAGATTTCTCTCCAAGAACTATTGTTTTTAGCTGAACAGTCACAAACTAGAATAGAGAAACAGCAAAAAAGGTCAGTGGGGCACAGTTGTTGGGAATAAGGATCTGCCTATCTTGCTTGTCACCTACCAGGCAGTCTTGGCTTGGTTTTACCAGTCTTTGAATATGAGAAGTGTACATTCTAGTACTCCAGCATGGGAACACATCAATGGCAGATCAAAAAAGAATGTATAATTTTCACACTTTTGATACTATGCCTCTTCATAGTTGTACTGAGATTATATGAAGCAAAACATATTTTAATTCCCAGGATTGTCTCCATTCCAGGACTTCTTTGATACTCTTGTATGGTTCTATCTGTAAAACTGTATGGAAATCCTTCCATAGTAAAGCTGCTTCACTGAAAAGCAATATTGAGCTGGCACCTTCATCCTCCATTGCAGCTGTGGGCTTTTACTTGCTGGGAAAAAAAACTTTTTGGGGTGAAATTTTGCACAGATGAGAACAGAAAGATGTATTTCTCTTTGTCTTATGATGGAAATTACATTTAAATGTCATTTTTAAAGAGAAGCAAAAATTGAAACTATATGTTTTACTTGATATTATGATTTTAGATATTAGCTGGAGGTATATTCTAAGTGAAAATTTATTTTTTATTACAGTGCAGGAAACATAAGAAATGCATAAAGTTTGTATTAACAACAACTGGTAATTCTCTATGCAAGCTTGAGTCCCATGCGTTGTCAGTAAAGACTCAAGTAAATACTAGTGAAGGGAATCAGTATATTTTGTGTCTGAGAATGGTCTGCCCCAGTCTGATGACACCGTATTGTGGTGCTTTCTGTTGGCACAGAGAAATGGATTGTCATTGTAAACATTCCAGTGCATCTCCTCTGATGGTTTGGGGACATCCTGATGCTTCAAAATGTGACATAGGTTCAGGTTGGACATCAGATTGTCAAGACAATTACCAAGACAATTGCCTGTTGGGCTGTAAGATTCCTAAGATGCTTTGCTTTATTGCATGCTCAATACGTTTTTGATTTTTCCACTTTTCACATCACAGGTGACTGTGTCTGACTCCTCTGTTTGAGTATCTTGTTTGCACTTTGCTATTCATCTTTTGCCTATTCCTACCAACTTCCACCCAATTATCAGGGGCCTGACCTGGATTTGCTCTATCCCAGATATGCCTAAGCTGAGACAGGGGTTGGGCTCTTCATTTTGTGCTTGGAGTCTCTTAAAATGAGTACTTGAGTAGCAACAACAATAGTCTGTATGTAGTAATTTTCACCAGTACCTTTCTTTCCCCTCAAGAACTTCTTGAAATGCTCCCTAGTTTTGTGGGTGTCTGGCCTGCAGTTAAATACAGCTTTTACTTTAAAAGTTAGTTTTTCTCTGCTTAGCTTTCTAATTAAGTGTTAAAGTTGAATATAGGCCAACTACCTACATGTGCTTTTGCATTCATCTCTGTTT
The DNA here is from genome assembly GCA_013400775.1 of Chaetops frenatus. Lineage (NCBI taxonomy): Eukaryota > Metazoa > Chordata > Aves > Passeriformes > Picathartidae > Chaetops > Chaetops frenatus. The sequence goes on from VZTR01015566.1 coordinate 65,859, forward strand.
TCCATTATTTTGAGTTTCCTGGAGCATGCTTGCTTTCTGTGGAGCTAAATATAAAAAAAGGGTCCTTAATAAAATCTTATCCATTGAGCTAGTGCTTACTGAGTGTATGTTCTCAATCCAGTCATGCATTTGAGGAAGAGAATGGAATGGCTTTGAGAGCTTGTAGCGGTTTCATATTCACCTGCTCGCCTGCTCACACCAGGCGAGAGTGTAGTGTAGTGGTTTTATGAGAATAAGGATTAAGAGAAATGCAAAACAGGCCTAAACTTCAAAGATAAAAATAGTTTATTAACAAAAGACAACAGAATCAAAATCAACCCCCAGGTGGTTTCTTCTTCTCCCCCCAGCCCCTCACCCATGATGGTTCCTTTCTCCCACCTCATTTATCTTCCTTTACCACCATCCTTCTCACCAACAACACAGAGAAACAAACTTAGAAAACCCCTGGTCAATTTACCACTCTTGAAATAGGCTTTCATCAGTCCAATTGGAAGAAGAGTCTCTCTTGTCTCACCATGGAGATTTTTCCCACAAGAAGCACAAGTCTCTTGTAGAATCCATATCACTGTGAACTCCCGCCCAGAAAGGATATTAGTTCACATGTGACACAAGTCTTCCCCTGGTTACAGCT
>VZTR01015567.1:1357-12541 GCA_013400775.1 Chaetops frenatus
CGCGAGTTGTGCCCGGGCTCAGCCCGGTCCGGCCGCCCCGATCCGCGTCCCGCGGCGTGCGGGGGCCGAGCGCCGCTGCCCTGCCCGGCGGGGCCGGGGCCGTGCCCGGGGAGCGGCTCCGTCCCGCTGCGGAGCAGGGGGAGCCGCGCTCGGGGCACAGGGCTGAGTCCGGAAACAACTCGCCTCGCTTGGCTCTGGCAGCAACAACAGCAGCGCAAAAAATAATCAGACAAGTCGAGCAAAATTCCTCTTGGAAGTATGCTGGCAGGAAAACGATTTGCTGAAAACGTCCGGTTTTTTGTTGTTGGTTTTTTTTTTTGGCTTATTTTTTTTTCACCCCTAACTCGGGGTTCACTGGCGGGGGGGGCAGTGCTGCGTGTGCCTGCGGCTAGAGCGAGGTTTAGCCCAGATCCCAGGAAACTTTGGGGTCTGCTGGTGGGTTTGTAGTCCCAGCTGTTTTCGCGCTCGTAGTGTCACCCACGGTGTGCTCTGCTCTGACATCAGATTTCTCAAGTGTCACCTTTTCTCTCCTTTATAAAAGAGTTTAAAAAAAATTTCATTTTGAACGGTTAAATCCACTGGGACTTCCAAACGCCACTGATTCCTACCGATGGCTTTAGCATTGCTGTTTTGTTTCTACTGAGTGTTTCTGAGTCTGAAGCGTTCCCACCATCACCATGTGTGTTTATACACTTTTTTTTTTCCTTGTGGTAACACGAGATAGCGATTTACAATAATAGATCTACTGTTGGGTAGATGTTGAAGCTGTAGTAATGACCGAGGGCTTGGACAACTTCAGTATATCAGATCTACAAGTGCTTTAAAGCATTAAAATATTAAACATCGGGTCAGTCTTGTTTTCACTTAGTAAAACGTCAGTAGACACAGATTAGTAAATGTAGAGTGACAGGGAGGTTGTGAGGAAGGTTTTCTGACTTTGCATATATTTAGGGCTGTGGCAGAGTTTTATTTTGGAAGCCTGTGAGGCTCTCTGTGCGAGGAGGTGATTTCTGGGACAGTAGCAGAGGGGTGACTGCAGTTTGCAATTGTAATGATGGGGAGGGGAATCCAGGGGCTGAATACATTATATTTTTTCTTTTGAATATGGTCGCCCACATGTATATGGATGATGGTGATAAATTCCAAATTCCTTAAGTACCAGAATCCAGATGGCAAAACAATCTTTGTTCCAAATCACTTTGTTACGAATTGTGAAGCTTTGTATTCCTTTTTTTTTTCCCCTCGTTTTTTACCTTCAATGCATTCCACTGTTCCAAGTGCAGACTATTAGGAAGCTCACCTCTGCTGCCTTTTTCTTGAAGCATTTTTCTTACAACAGCTACAGTTCTTTTTTCCCTCCTTACCTTTATTACAGATCCCTTTTCCCTTAGCATGTGGGGATAGGATCCTTCAGCAGTTAGCTCTCCTGGAGCATTCCTCCCCTTGCTCCCCCACCGTTAAAAAAGGCCTCCATAGGAATGTTGGGATCGTGTGAATTAAAGGTGCTGTACAAAAGCTTACAGGTTGGCTTATTGTTGGTATAGCAGGTGGCCTGCTTGTGTTATCAGATGAATTCTGAAAGGATATTTCCACACTCAATAGGCAATTTTCTTATTTCCACATCCAGGCTCCAGCAACCTTCTCCTATCTTCTTAACCTTATTCTTTCACATTCCGTATGCTTGTTTGTTTGCCTGCCACTTAATTATAGCCAGGAAAAATTAAAGTTGTTTATTTAGGCCTGAGAGCAGAATATTATAAAGATTCAGCGGGATAGCTGTTGTCTGTCACACACTATTTTTAGGAGGATTCTAGTTCTCTGCTGTACCAGCTTTCAATTCCAGATGAACTAGATCTTTCTCTCTCCTGTTTGATTTTATTTTATTTTTAAATACACGTTGGAAAGGTATAGATGGTTCTGCATAATTATGAATTTTATTTTTATTTATGTAGTTTTTCCTGGAGCCATATTTGTTGAGTGTCAGAGCATGCAAGGTAAAGGGGTGATGCAGATACGTAGCAAAATTGTTTTTCTTTTCCTTTTGCTGTTGTACAGTCTTAAAAGTCTGGTGGGTGTGGTTTTTTTGTTGTGGTTTTTTTTTTCCTGGAATTTTTTTTTGTTGCTTTATTTGGGGGTGTAGTGGGATTATTGTGCTTTTTAAACGTACTTGTAATTGTCTGTTCAAGAACAAACTTGTGGGCAGCAATTTCTCCTTTACTGCTTCAGGAATGTGAAGAATTATGAAGTATCATAAAATCTGCTTATGATGAATAATCTTTTCTCAAGGATAATGCTTTAAATACTGTGAACACTTTATCAAGATTGATAAGAATAATTTTATTTTTAAAAATCAAAGATTTTTTGCATGCTAATCTTGTATTGATAGAATGCTGTGGCTTGCTTATGAGAATAGATGGTATTAAGTAGAGGTCTAGTCAAATAGTAATGAAGTGACACATCTGAGAGCACCAGTTCCATCCCTGCACTTGCAGAGAGGCTGGGGTGGCTGCATGTTACGGATAATAAAGGACACTGTTTTCCTTTCAGAGCTGGTAAACCTGTACCTGATTTTTAGCTTAATTTTGGAGCTTGGTTAATGCTTTTGGTAAGCAAATAGATGCATTGTGATTTTAGAAAACCGTGCTGGCAGATGCTCTCATTTTTACTAGCGCTGTTGCATCTTCCTTTTCCCTGAGTTGTTGCTGGCTGAGTGAGGCTGTAGGGGTAAGCTCGTGTTTGGCCCTGAAGTTTGGGAGTTGGGAATAGCTGTGGTGGGGAGCAGCCCCATCGCCTTGATTATTATGTTTAGGAAGAAACATTTTTTATTAATTGCCTTGAAAAATTGATGTTTTTCTTTATCTACTGAATCAAACAACGTAATCCTTCCCCATACATAAGCCTTAGACCCTGGGGTGTGAAGGGTTAATGGTGGTCCTTTTTTTTTTTTTCCCTCCCTCCAATTGTTTTGACAACACTTTTCAAAGTGTGACATTCCAAGCCCTTGCAATACAATGTAATATTACTGTAATTACACAGGTCATTACATTTTAAATAGAGAACAATAAAATGCTTATCGCCCTGAAAAAGAACAGGTGTTCTTGCCCTTCTTTGGTATTTATGCTAATTGTTTTTCATCTCCTTCAGAAATATTTATGGCTAGAGTGTTAAGGTTTCAGTCTCGATGTGACAATATTAATTCTTTACTAATCTTTATGGTTGAGGTTTAATGTCTGCAGTATGGATTATAGTATTAACGTCCACCAACTAGTTTAATAATGTAGATACAACTTAATATGTCAGCACTTTGGTACTTTATGATACAGAGCTATTCAGTGCAGAGTGAATTATTCGCTTTGTTTAAAAAAAAATGAATGGACATGCTTTTAATAAAGTTTCTGCACTTTTATAAAAACAAGCTGTTAAGTAAGAACTGATGATCCTGTGGTGTAAATCAAATGGAACCTCCATAAAGAAACTTTCCTTGTGCTTAATTAGGTAGATTGCTGAATCACTCTGCTATAGCATTAGCATAGCTAGTATACAGTGGCAAACAGACTGTGTTTGTTAGCTTATTTGCAGTAAAAAAGCTGATTTATTTTTAATGCTACACTTTTTCCCTCTTTTTCTTTTTTTTTTCTTTTTTCTTTCTTCTTTTTTTTTTTTTTTTCCTTGATAAGATTTTATTCTGGAGCAAATGCTGCATTGCTTACTCCATCAGTTTCTCTTCAGGGGGCTATGAAAATTAGTTAGAGAAAAGTTTCATGTTTCTGGGACCTTGCAAAACAATATAATACAGTACTGTTACTTGAGTGTACAGGATAATTGCAGGACTGCACTTCATTAAAAATAATATTTGCTTTGGAAATCGAACAATTTTAATAGGAGGTTGATCTGTAGTGAAAAAAAAAATGCAGTAGATGCCTTTCCAGGTTTTTTGAATGCATTCATACGAGGATTGGGGATGTTGAATGGGTGGTGTGGTTTATTTTTTCCCTTCTTCCTCTTCATTTTTTGTTCAAGCAAGTATGTGCTGATTTGTCAGCTGAAGATGGAGGGGGGAAGGAATATATTGCAGCTTTCACTGGTGCTTGTAAACCAAAATGTAGGTAAAAATGTTTTAAATTTGTCAAGACTTTCATGAGTGGGCCCCAAAATCAGATAAAAAATGTGGTGTAGAGAAAAAGGACAGCTGCAGATTTTTTGTGTGGACGTGTGTTTCTGTACCATGACTAAAAACTCTAAGGACCTTTTCCCAGCTGTCTGGGAGTTATGTGGAAGTTGGATTATTGGCAGTTAAGCATGAGACAACCTGGATTTAGCAAATGCTCTCCTACACAGGAAGCAGATGACATTATCCTGGGGGAAGGGAGGAGATCCTTCTCCAGGCACAGCCTGGGGGGAGACGCCTGCTCCCCTCAGCCTCAGAGCAGCCAAAAATGAGGACTGGCAATAGGCACGTAGAAATATAACAGCGGTCAGGTTGTCAGCTTGGGGTTTTTTCAGGGCTTTTTGGTGAAATCAGACACTTTCTTTGCATATTGGGGCTGTTGTGAGTTTTGCTTTGGAGGGAGTTGTGAGGTTTGGGGGGATGTTTAAAGCTGTGTTCCCCAGGCGTCTCCTTAGTCCCATGTCCTGGCAAATATGTAAGTAAGCCTTACAACTTTGACTTTTAATTGGGCACATTTGTGAAGGAAATGGTTAATTTTACAACCAAAGGCAAACTTGCACCTCGACAGGTCTGCTGAAAGAAATGTGCCACAGTCGTTTGCTGGCAAGCACTGCAGGGTCATAAATCCACGGGGTTTATTTACAGCCTATAACACTTATGAATGTTAAGATATTTGACGCCACGCTGGCCTTATAATATCCAAGGTCCACAGACACTGGCAGTGGGTCAAATTTCTTTCACTAATTATAAGCAATGAGAGATGAAGTGTGGTGCTGGGGGTGTGTGGGGGAGATATGGAAATCCTTTCTCTCCCCACCTAAAAGCGAAGAATATTTCTGCTGCTCCTCCCAACTGCTGGTTTATATTTGTGCTTTTTTTTTTTTTTTACGTAGTCTCTGAAGTTTATAATTAACGCTTGTGCTGCTGCAGAGGCTGGGCAGTGGGTGAAGCAGCCAGGCTTAAGGAGGGAAGAAGTTTAGCACAGCTCATATCCTTTACAGAGGTCTCAGCAGTATTGTGCAGTATTTCCTAGATACTGGCACGAGCAAACATTTAAAGACAGATGACACCTGGAAATGTCCTTTAATTTTCTCACATACCGCTGAGCTGGGGACGAAAGGAAAAACTGCCTCAGGTTTTATGCAGAAGGAGGGTGCTTGGAAATATGCACGTTAGACTGGTTTGTGTGTATAAAACAGGGCCTCTTAGAAAGCAGCAAAAGCCCATGTTAAGGGAAAACATGTACTGAATGAATGAAGATGTTGAGGTTAGAGGCAGTTTTTAGGGGAGAAGCCCTGTGTCCTGCTGGAAGGGACAATATGGGGATGGACGTGGAGGGGAGCAGTGGGACGTGCACAGGGTGGTGTTTTGGGAGGGGTTAACTGGGGGGAGGCACTGCGAGAGCAAGGGGGCCACTGGAGAGTAATTGGAGGACAAAGGAGGGATGTTGGAGCGTGAGGAGAAATTGTAGACACTTGTGGGGGGGGCAGGGGGAAACGCCAGTATTTGAATGGATGGTTGGAGGGGAAGCTTGGGAGCTGGGGATTGACTCTTAAGTGTCAGGAAAGTCTGGGGCCCGAGAAGAAACAGTGCTTTGCTCAGCAAAGCTCGTTGTTCTCAGCTCACTCCCCAATACACATGTTTTGCTAGAGTGGACAGTCAGACTTGAAGTGCTGCTGTCTTGTCTGTGCTGGGGGTGTGTGTGTTTTAACAAGATAATGTGATTATTCAAATACTCCTAGGTATTACTTTTAGCTTTAATTTTTCCAGCAGTTGATTTCAGGTTCCCCGTAGGTTACTGTTGTGCTTGGAGACTAATTTAAGAAAAAGGCAGGGTTATGTGTGTGGTGGAAAGCTGTACTCCTTTGGCCATATGTTTTTCTTCTAGAGCCATGTAAAGCCTGACTTTAAAAAAAAAAAAAAGAGAGGGCTGTCAATTCAGCTCTTCCACAAATAGCTGTACAGTTTTGTTGAAGGTTTTATGCATTTCTCTAATCAATGGAGCGCTGTGACTTATTAGCCCCCGGGGACAGATCCAAATCCCCCAGCACTGCGCTGCAAAGCTGGTGTGGTATTGTACCTTTTTACCAGGTTATCAACGAGGATGTTCCTCTCATTCCCAAGATGCTTCCCATCCCTTCCAGCATCTCCCCACTATGATTCTTTCTGGCAAAATCTGTTCAGTCTGATGCCTTTGTTTTAGGTTGGCTAAACCCTCGACCCTTATTCTTTGTGGGGTCACGCTCAGGCAACTGGGCAGTGCTGAATGAGTTAAGTCGCTGGCTGAAGTTTGGCTTCATGCAACTAAATTTGAGGCCTGGTAGGCATTAGCAGGGCACAGCACATTTACAGAGCTTAATTAGTACGCGCTGTAATTGTTCATGGTCTGCCAGAAGGAGTAATGTTCAGGAAAAGTGGAGTCGTTCTTCTGCAGTCTTTAGTTTTAAAACGATAAATCACTTGCATATTTGTGCAGTGATTCAAATGGAGCTGAGACCTCTCCATCTCAACATGTGGTAAATTGTAAAGTCAATGAATTGCAGATGTAGGGTACAGCAGATTCTCTAAGAAAATGCGGAATGAATGGGAACGGGTGATGCTATAAATACGTACTGAGAAGATAACTGGGTTTCTGCTTGCTGTGCCAAACATGATAAACTAAAGATATTAGCAATTTTGTTCTAAATGTATTTATTTTAAATATCCTTAAACGAAGTGTAGGGATACCATGTTACTTCATTTAGTGAGGTTTTTATTAATGTTCCAAAACGATGAGTTTCATACGGAAATGCGCGTGATAGCCATATTAATATAAATTAATTCATCATGGGTAATACTGTAGCTGTTACTGGAGGGGTTTATAGTGTTGGGACACTTTAAAGTGTGGCTGCAGCAACTTAGAAGAAATGTTGTGGTAGAAGATGCCTCTATATCCTAATTGGGGGAGGTATATAACATTTTGTATCTGCCCGTGATTCCTTCCACCTTCAGAGAGACTTTCTGGGTGCACTAATCCAACAGCCTAGAGCCTATTTGGAAAAGGCAAAACACAAACAAAACTCTGCTATACAGATTGACATCGTAAATGCTTCGTATTGTTTCTTTTTTTTTTTTTTTTTCAACGCGGAGAATGTGTGTCACTCTTACTGCTGTGAAATCTTGTCTTCCTTGGGCTTGGTCCAAGATCCATTGAAGTCAATGGAAAAAAGGCTTCTATTAATAACGAAGGGCTTTGCATCAGGCCCCGTGTGTCTTGAACCAATGGCCACGTTCTTCAAAAGTGGATGAAGGTATTGAGAAAGCCAAACTCAACTAAATATGATATTGATGTATTGCTGCTTCTTTGTAGTCCTTCACTCTTGGGGGAGGGGGGAAAGTAAAGTTATATTTCCAATGGTGCATTCTTGAATGAGCTTCTGCTTCTGCAGTATCCGACTTTCCCACAGAAGTGTGGAGCATCCTGGCAGGATCAGGGTTTGGTCCGAGGCTGTGTTGCATGTCAATTCTGCTTTTCCAATATGAGTAGGTGGATTTGTATGGAAGTTGTAAAAGTTAATGATTGTTCTCTGACTCATATGCTGCTGGCTTCAGCAAAGAAGAAATGATGACAGGAAAATGGTAGAAATTATAGGAGCCAAGTAGGCTTTGAGTGGAGAATGGATTTATGTTGCTTGAAATGCCTGTGCTGCTTGGTGCAGGAAGTGCAAGGAGGGAGACGATGGGAGGGCAGTTTATTTTTGGGGTCAGATGTTTTGGGTACCAAACTCCTGCAGGCGTTCAGCTAGGGAGTGAGGCTGAATTCAGGAGGGACTCTTGTTGGAGTTTACCATTTTGTTTTTCCTACTGACACAGTTAGTCCTGCCTAACTGTCCTCCCCTCTTGGCAGAACAGGTCTAAGTGCCTTAGGCTCCATGGGAAGTACAACTGCATGCCTACCAAGTATGCATATCAAAATGTGCTCAACTTGTGTCTATCTCACAGCTTTGTAGGTCTTTCCAAAGTCTCTATGGCATGAAAGATGCTGTATACAACAAAATCATTCTTTGCTGCTTAGTTTACTAGTGGTGGTGATGCAGCTGAGACTCCCCCCTCNCCCCCCCCCCCCAAAAAAAAAAAAAATAGTCCAAAAGGAAGATGTGGGAAGTAATAGAAATTGACAATCTGAAAATACTGCAATGGGTCTTTCTGAGGAATATGAGAGATTCTCAGATGTTGATGCAATAGAAACAAATTGTCCTATTTTAAGAAAGGGAAATATAGAGCAAGGAAAGGTGGAGGTGTTCCTCTCGGACCACATCCGAACTCCCACTGGAGTCAGTGACTCCTTAAATAATGATCTGGAAAAGCCTGAGCCTATTGGCTTTCCTGTTCTGGAGAAAAGCCACTACATTGATTTCTGGTTTTAACTGATACTAATATTTAATAAAGGCTCTCTTGGAACTGCTTTAAACCCTAGCCTGAATAATTTTAACTTGGTTAAATGAGTGAACTGGTTTAGGAGCATACACTGTAAGAGATTTGCATTGGTTTAATTAGATTTAAGAGATTTATAAAACCAGGACCACTATTCTGACATAGGCAAGGTCTGGAAGTTGGCATATAGATGCTGCATTGATCTACACCCAGGCTGAACAGGCAGCTATTGAAACTGCTCTATTATAAATGTTTGCCAATATTAAAGAATCCAAGGGAAGGTATGACCTTGAATGAACACAAGAGGTGAATAAGATGGCAGTCAGTGTTTCTATCTTTGTATTCTATGGGACATTTACGGGAAGGTTTTCTCCCTTTCAGAGCAGTTACAGATTATAGTTGTCTGGAAGTCAGGTTCTTTGAGATTTTTATTATTATTAACTAAATGTCTCAATTTACTTCCATCCCTGTTACATTCTCCTATGGGATTTTTATTAATTCTTAAACTACACCGTAAAATGTAGCTTAAATCATGTCTGTGAGGTAGTCACAAACGTAGCTGCTGCATTGGTCACAAACTACTGTGTAAAGAATATCCACAGAGCTTATTTTATCTGGATAGCAGCTAAATATCTTCACAATCCCCAGGGTTATTAAAGGCCAAGTGCTTGGTATATGTAGTTAGTTTATTTTCCATTGTATTCTGTTGCTCGACTACAGTACTTGAAAGTACTTTGTTTTTAATTTCATAAATGTGAAATTAAATTTAATAAATATGGAATGAAAAAGTGAAAACTAGAACCTGGGTGTCACTGTGTGGTTGTAAATGGGAAGTGGTGAGTTTCTGTGCTGCTGGTGTGCCCAAATGTGGGCATTGGACTGGCTGCACAGGTACAGCTGTGTGTATGCATCTGATGCATATTATTCTTGAACGTATACTTGGTTATCAGGTGTCTATTCAATTTTAATTGACAATATGAGATTCCTGTGGTTGCTCTGTGCACAGATTGCCTTGAGGCTCTACGGGGTTTGTGGGAAGAAAAGCCTTGACAAGTTTCCATTAAGCCCTGAATCAGGCAATTGGAAAAGAGGAGAATGAAAGGAGCTGAAAAGAGGGACAACTTGTTAGTGTTGCATTCTGCGTTTGCAACGAGAAACCTCTTTTAGACAAGAGTGGTTCTCAGGCCAAGAATTTCAAACTCGCGGAGAAACCTGTCCAGAACACAAAAGTTGTTTGAACGGGGTGCAGAATTGTCACAGTAATTAGAGCAATCTCCGTTTACTGAGTGGCAGCCTTTATAAAGGACAGGGGATAAAGGGTTCAAATTCATCTTTCTCTCTCCGATTCACTTCTGATGAACTGCCTCTGTGTATGTATGTGTGTATGAAGGAGTGTGTGTGTGTGGCCACATTTTCAGCTACTCATCATTTGATTGTCCTTATTTTAAAAGAAGAAGTTAGGTTTCTTCTTCCTGCCTCCAATGGAGTTTTCAGGCATTTTGCTTTCATTTAATTTTTTTTCCTTTTGGTGCTGACCTTTGATTTACCAGAACAAGAGAATGCTTGGGACAATGTACTTGTGCTGTGGTGGAGAGGGAACCCCAAATATTTCTCAGTCAATTTCTGCTCTTACTCAGTCCTGTATGTTTGAGTCTTAGAAGCAGTCCCATTATTTTTAAAAGGATTACTTGTGGAAGCAAGAAAAGTGAATGGATAAGGCTTGGGTCCTGAAAGTTTATCCTCTTGCTGCTGCAAGGTCTGTCCAGAGCTACTGAATCAGCTGGAGTTTTGCCATTGCACTTATTAGGAGAAGGATCAGGCCCGTGGATTACATGAGACTGAGTCTTGTGAACAAGCCAAATAAAACTGTAAAAATCAGGATTGTTTTTGTGCACGATGCAGGAGTGTCTGGAGGACTCGGTCTGGGCTCCTTTTGGTCGGACACTGCACAGAGGAAAATGAGAGTGAATGAGTGAGTGAACAGTGTGGGTGTTCTTGCCTGAGGAAGAAAATGTGACTGCTGAATTTCCTGTACGCCTTTACTTCTAAAGAAAAGAAAATACCAAGCTCCTTCTTAAGTAATCATCCTGGGTGTCACGTTGGTAATTTCTGTTCCATTTAAATAGCTGTTTGGGTTTTGTGATTGCCTTTTATTTGTTCTCCCCAGTATAATGTAGGATCTCCACTTTGTTAAGGTTTGGAGCTGGCAATCTTAGCTAATTTACTTAATCATTTAGTCAGTGTTATGTTTCTCCTCTTCATTCACCTCTACATCTGAATGCAGAGGGAGGGAGAGAGGAGCCATTTAGGCCAATGTCTTCACCCTGTCTTGTGTTTCTCTGTACCACATTGCCTTGAAGACCTCTGGTGTGGCTGCTCAGGTGTTTTGTTGGCACCTTGTGAGTGCTGTGTGTCTCCTCCCCTCTTCTTTTCTGGAGACCTGGGATCAGCCAGCAGTTGCACTGAATTCCTAAGGATGAATGGACCCGAGGGTGTGGGAAGGTCTTGCTGCTGATTGTGGATACATTGTTAAAGCAAATAGTCATGGCTGTGAAAGTTGTATCTCAGAGGTCATGTGCAGTTCCTGTGTAGTTTGATTCCCC
>VZTR01015567.1:12573-49419 GCA_013400775.1 Chaetops frenatus
CCTTTCAATTACTTTCCACTTAATGATGATGATTATGAAGAATTTGGCTAGATCTCCTTATGTATTAGCAAAAAGCAGACCTTTTTTTCTTTTTTTTCCCCACATGATTGTGCCCTAACATGAAAAACTATGGAAAAAATACTTGTCTTAGAGTTTGCATTGCAAAAATGCCTATTAATGTTCAGCAGCACGTGCTCCTCTAGTTCAGTTGCCTTGTCTGTGAGCATGGTGTGTGAATATGGCAGGGCTTTCTGATCATGGAGTAGTTGTCTTGGAGTTGCAAAGAGGAGTTGGGAGACATTGATTTTCCTGGAAGTAAAATCTGCAGTGTTGGAGCATAGAATGAGGTTTGTGTGCTGGACAATGCCATGGTCAGGTTGAATGATGTTTCCACTTTTAGATGATGCTATTTTGTCTCAACCATTGATGGTTTGTAGACCAACTGTGATGTCTACCATCCTGAAAGATGGTACCCTTGTGGTACTAATTGTACCAGGACTAATTGTTGTTAAGAATATACTTGTTGCAAATGATGGACCTCTCTTGAATGTGGCTTCCTCAGTCTTAGCCCTTGCCCATGATTTTCTCAGCTGGTAATTAATTTCTTGGTTTGGTAATTTGTCAGTAACAGGCATATATCTTCAGTGTTGAGTTCTCTGTAGTAATTCTGCATCACTGAGGAGTAATAGCTGGCCCTATGAAGTCACCAATCTCATTTGTTTGCCAGATGGATAACATTTCCCATTAGACTGTTATGACCAAGTTATCCATCACAACAAAGCCTCACCATGTCTACAGTCTGTGTCCTGGCTGTGGCTTGGTGCATGGAGGAAGAGGGCTTGAGGAAGCTAATTTGAAGTGGTGGTTGCAAGCCAGAGCTCATGATAGCAACAGAAAGCTTTTATTTGATTTTACAGCTGTGTAAAATCCAGCTCAGCCTGGAAGAGCAGCTGTCAAGTTTAGCTGAGATGGCAACATGGAGCAGCTGATGTCCTCTTCTTGTTGTGTGGCATTTCCTCAGCCCTGCTTTTCTGCCTGGCCCTGTTTTGCTTCTCTGCCTGCTGTTGGTGTTGTTTCTGACTGGAGAAGTGGTTTGGAGGTGCTTCCCTTCCTGGGAGCTGGTGGTGCAAAGCCCCAGTCCTGCACATGCTCTGGGCTTGCCTCCATACCAGCCCTCTGAGGAATTGTCTTCAGCCCAGCTGGGTCTGTGCTTTTGGGCTTGTAGGATCATGGCCTAAATTGTGATCCCATGAGGAAGCTTATGAAGTTTATTTTGGAAACAAAATACTTGGTGAAGCAGGAAGGAGGCTAAAGAGAATACTGAAAAAATGGTGCAAATGAGAAGCAATTTCATTTATGCTCTGTGCTGTTGCTCTGGTTTGTGGATCTAAGTAGAAAATGGGCAGTATTTGGAAACCTGAGTTTCCTGCCAGCATCTCCACACACCTGAATACCTTTGAAATTTGATTTTGTGTTTTGTTTTTTTTTTCCCTGCTCCTTGAATATGTTAGCTAATGCCACAAGAAGTGAGCTGAAGTCTCACTTTTTTTTCTTTCTTTTTTTTTTTCTCTGCTGTTGGAATTGTTTGTTAAATTCCAATTACGGGGCTTGTTCTACACCTGTACAAACCGACAGCCATTGTTAAGGGAATAATTTGAGGACAATGGGGTTAATGCAGGTGTACACAAGTGCAGAATTTGGATTGCAAAGTCTTGTTATTACTCTGTGTGCATAAGAAAGAGAAATGAATTCAGCTTAATTTTCTGATCCTAGATAAAATTTGTAGGACAAGGATTTGGAGGAAGGGTAAATGGGGAGGAGAATAAATTTCTGAACATGTTCAGACACGGCACTGAACACATATGAAATGGAAAGTTAAAAGGAAATAAACACTACACTCCTCTTTCCTCCTTGCCTCACCCTCATACCGCTTTCATGGAGTCACTTTTCAAGGTATAGCTGCACGAGGTGGTTGGGAATGATCTTGCACACTGAGGGTCTTCAGAGTGATCACATCACAGCCTGAATGTTTGCATGCAGCTGAGGTGCTGGGACACTGTGGTGATTTGTGGTGCCAGCAATCACCAGGCCCAGTTGCAATGTACTGATACAATCAGCAGGTTGCATTTTCAGGTGTATGTTCACGTGGCTGTGCTGTGTTTGGTAGGAGCACAGTCAAGGCAGTTGGGATGTCTGATTCCCAAGATGATTTTCCTCTAAAGCTGAAGGTGTGTGTAGCTTCCAAAGGTGACCTGCTGTCTCATGCCTCCAGAGATGGCAAGAACATCAGTACAGCCAGGAGCATGAAGTGCTAGAGCCTGTACCTCACCTCATGGTATTCTGTTATGTAGATGCAGAGATTTATAGTTTTGTGTAACTTCCTGAATATCTAACAGAGGGTTTTCTTTCTTTGGGGTGGTTCCAGGAAAGGCTAAAAGAGGTTCTTGCAGAATGAAAGCCAAGATCCATGTCCCTGCTGTCACAAATGATTGTAACTTGAGATTGGTTTCTCTTACATTTTCATCTTATTTCAGTTTCTTTCCTACTCATGGGAGTTCCTCCTGGCACAGATCAAACTTTCTCTATTATCTCAAGTACTCTGTGCATTTGGGGTACAATAAACTAATAAGTAAGAATAATGGTTAGCAATTAGATAAATGTTCAGATCAGTTTATCCTCTCAGTGATTCTCCTGTTAGAACTAATCTCGACTGCCACAAATAGGTTTGGTATTTGGCATTTCAGTTCATGTAGGAGGGGAGAAAAAGGCAGTTGCCTGTGAAATGGTTCAGAAGTTACTTGCTGTTCTTTTTCAATGAGTAATAACTCAGCTGAGTAGCACAACGGGAGGCTCAGGTATGGGACTGTTTGATCAAGAGGGAAATTGGTAGTTGCCTGGCTTGGTTGTGCACCAAAGGAGTTGTGGTTGTACCTCTGCAGGGAGGAAGACAAGTTATCCTCCAAACAGCATCAGGCAGCCTGGCTTTTACTGGGGAAACAATCAGAGTTCTTTATTAAAGGCTCATTTGAAGTTACAGAAAGAAATATTTCTCACTGATTTGAGGCTGTCTGGAAGGTGTCTAAAAATAGTCCTTCAATGAGGTGCCATGGTTTGAACCATGAGAGATATGTATTTTTCTCTTTGGTGGGTGGTGTGACCTTCTCCTGCCAAAGTGTGTAGTTGCAATAGGATAATGAGTAGTGATTTGTCTTAAAACTTTAAGAAGATTAACCTCTGGATTGCAAACTGTTGAGGTGATCTTATTTCTGGCAGGTGATGTTAGTTAGTGGTTGTGGTGATTCTTTGCCTCTGCAGTTGTGTGGATTTTACTGAAACAAGTTAAAGACTTTTTATCAAAGCGGGAGGGAATTAATTTAAAAAAATTAATTTAATGATCTCTTTTTGTATGAGTGTGTACATGCTGACCAAAGAGATGATGAAACTGGTGTTGATTTGCTTTTCCTCAGTGTTTACCGATATAGATTGTGTTAGTTTCTGTTGTTTGCAGCCGTTTCTTTGTTACTTTGTTAGCAGCGTTGTGTACCTGCCTTGGAAATTTGTATCGTTCAGCCTGTTCCCTGCTATATACAGTCACCCCAGCGTATGCTGTGTTTAGTTTGTTGCATAGCAGCTACGTGGGGTCACCGGAGGCCCCTTTCGAGCAACTAAATAACCTTTTTTTTCCCTGCTACTGTAGTGAGATTTGTCCCTTTACTGGGAATGCTTGAGCAGGCAAGGTGGGCACTGGGTGGCATCTTGTTCTCTCTGATCAGGACACTCGGGTCCAGTGTCAGCTGATTCTAACTCGTATTCAGGGAAAAACCAGGGGAGTGTGGCCTCCTGTGATGAATGGGGCTCCTGTGCTGAAAAAAGCCAAGGAGTGATGCCCTATTAGATGACAAAGGCAGAGGAGCAGTTAACATGTCGTGTTATTTGACTGCTTTTACAGCCTGAAGGAACACTGCCCACCCAAACCAAGTCCCAGATTTCAGATTTAATTTATACTTCTGGGCCTGCAAATCCTGACAGAGTGGTTCATCCAAGAACTGCAGTAGAAGTAGTAGAAGTACTTGGTTTTAGTCAAGTGGGCACATCAATGTGGTCATAGGTACCAACATCTTGGAACAGTTGGAAACGGGAGAGGAGCTACATCTGAACTAAAATGAAGCTGACTTTTGTGTAGTGTTTTGGATGGCTTAACAACTACAAATTTATGAAGATATAATTAGCTACTTTTCAGGGTAATGGTTCATTTTTAACATAAACGTCTCTTTAAAAGCTTCAATAAATGTTTGCAGATTTTATAAAAGTAGTACTAAAAACCTGTGCTATAAGCCTTGAAAATATTTAAATAGAGCTAATTATGAACCAGGGGTTTAATGCAGAAATCTGGAAGATATTGATAGGAAATTATTAAGATCTGTTATATATTAAAAAAGTATGTTAATATTTATATAACATAATCTATAATCTATAACACAAATATTTATACTATTATTTTAATGCTGATATATATACATATTTAATATATGTAAACACATACATATGTATTTAACTATAGATTGAGATTTCTTTTTCTGCAAACTTCAGGTTGTGACAATGTTTGAGAATCAAGTACATGATTATTTTCTAGTTGTTTTGGAGGATTCTTTGTAGGGGAGGGCCTGCCTGTCTGTGTATGAGAACAAGCACTGCCATTAGGTGCTGTGCTCAGTGGTCACTCTCTGTATGAATAAGCTGTGTGGTTTCCTCTAAATCACCTGAAATTAGGCCATTTGAAGACAGGACTGGCAGCATTGCTTGGCCATCTCAAGCCATGGGCATGACTCTGACTAGGTAGCGTTGGTTTCTGACTCAAGATTGTGAAGGTGGGGGCTTGTGTGGGAGAACACAGACACTCCTTATATAAGCAGAGATTAGTCCACTACTCACATTTTTCTGAGTTCATGGTAAGCTGGGCTGTGCTCCTCCAAAGCCCTCCTTCAGCTGCAGTTACCATCTAGATGTGATGCACTGACTGCTGGAAATGCAGAGGTAGTTGCCTGCTGTGATTTGTCATACACAGCAGCAAGTGAACCGTGGCTGGGTGCTGGCTGGTGGGATAATACAGCTTGGTGGTGACTTGGCCATGTGGGACTGTCCGTGTGATGCTTGGATGTGCCCTGTGCCCAAGTGTTCTGTGTGCTCATGGTGCCTCACCAGGGTTCGCAGGGCAGCAGAGTGGTCCTGGCTGGGAAAATGCTGCTTGAGTCTTGGGTATGTTCTTCAATAAATGTGGCCTTTAAGCCAAAGTGCTTGTGCTGTGTCTGTGTGCTGCTCTGAGGGAAGCTCGTGCCCAGGGAGGATTGTCACAGCCCTGGGGAAGGGGACTGCTCTTCAGGCCAAGCTTCAAGCTCAAGTTCCAGTGCAGCCACAACCCTTTATGAGAGATCCTGATGGGCTCATGATATTTAGATATGCCTCTGGTAATATAATCAGCTGCCACCCACTACTCAGCTTCTAAGCTGATCCTAAAATAACCTTTGGTAGAATGACACATGTGAAGCTTCCCTCTGCTTCAGTTTAATCTCCTGTACACAGTCCCAGTGTAATGTTTATATGACAGTCATAAGGAAGGCTCTGTAGGTGTATCCAGACCTTTTATGAGAGCATGGCACGACAGCAGTTCCTACATTTATCTCCCTTCTCCGTGACGTTCTTGTCTCTGCCACACTTTCAGTTTTGAAATTCGAAGTGGTGTGGACCTGCCCCATCTCATGGATGGGGTGTGAGCTTCCACTTTTCCAAGTTGCTGAGTGCTCAGTGTTCTTTCTGAAGACACATGGTTTGGACTTTCCCTTTTTTCCCCTGCTGATCTTTCACAAGAGTAACAAACCACAAACGGATGTCGATGGCTCCATGCATGGATTATGTATATATAGGGTGTCTGGTTCCTGAGAAGACTTTATTGGCATAAATTTGGAATATTTACAAGTGGCAAATTCATTGGTGAGATTATGCAGCCCAGAGTAAATGAGCTCTGAAGGGCATTTATAACACCTTCAGACAAACCAGCCTTTTCGTTTACAGCAAAGGGGTTTATATGCCTGTGTGCATGCATATATATATATATGTGTATTTAAAATGTAAGTATGTGTCTATGCCTTTTTTCTTTCTCTGAAATACAGAAATAGCATTAATATATTTGCTGCTGGCTGTCCATAAAAACACAGCAACCCTGGAATGATAGGCAAGCTGTCGTGTGACTGTAATATGGAAATGTCTTCAATTAAGGCCATTTTTATAAAGTGACATTCCAAGGTGGTCAGCCAGGCCCCCTGGAAGCTCCTGAGGGACTGTAGGTAGCAGTGAGGTTTCTTGTGTGCTTTGCTGGGGTTTGAGGGGCATCTTCCCAACTGGGTGGTGAAATGCAGCTTCTTGGGCCAACCTTCATAACACTTGGGACTCACAGAGCTCACGGAGGGCACACAAGAAATGTAGCTTAAAATCCTTTGTTTTCTTTGGCCAACAGCTTGAGGGGCAAGAGGAGAAGAGGAGGAGGTTGGAAGAGCAGAGAGCAAAAATATGCCCTTTTGTAGTAGATTGAAACAAAACAACGTCCAAGAAACATTGGTAGTTTGAAAGCAGTTTGGAGGGTTTGTGTGTTAGAAGTAGTCCCAGCTGAAAGATGTTGCTGAGCAGAGTTCAAGCAAGGAGGCCAAAGGTACAGCATAAATATGGTTTGTCAGATTGTTGCTGAAATAAATGAACATTATTCCATGCAATAACCATAACTACGTACATGGCATAAGTACAGTCATTGAGTGATGCCACAAAGTACTTAATGGCTTGTAGTCATGGTGCCTTTTGACCTGGAAGGAAAGGGGTGTGATGTTCCTATTCCAATTATAATCAATGAGCCTTGCTATTGATCTGTAGGAGACACTGAGTGCAGATGGATGGTGTGGACTTAGCTGGGGGAATAAGCCGTTGATGGACTATTCTGTTTATTTAGCTTTGATGGTAGCACTGCACTTGGCACTAGCTTGCTTTGTGATTTTTAATGTATTGTCTTAGCTCCAAATGAATGTTTAACAAGGCTGCGCCTAGTAATTTTACAAGTAGCCTTAGGAATTCATTCATTGTGTAAAAGCGTTCTGCACGAGAGCTGAGCTGCTGGGAGAGGTGCAGAGAAGGTAGGGCAGCCTGTCTAAGAAGACACCTTGCTTGGCAGAGGGAGAGGGATGGGTGTTCCTGGTCTGTAGTACAGCTTGCTTTAGAATGTATTTTTATTGGCTAATCAATATACAATAGAAATCCACTCCCTAGTCAATTTAAGCACCACTTAATTGAGAAATAAATGATACACACATTATGCTTTGCTAGTAGGGAACATTTCAGGGTGATTATGGATGCTCTGCTAAATTTTTTGGCATCCTTTGAGTGAGGCTAATTGCCTTCCCTCAGGGCAGCTCCACAAGCTTGGGTCACATCCTGGCCTTGATGAAGCCGATGAGAGTTTTCCTATGGATTTTTTTCTTTTCAATTATTATTTTAAAGAGGGCTATTGTATACCAGCCTTTATCTCTGGTGTTCTGCTTTCCCCTGAAAGCAGGACCTACTTTGACTGCTGGGTCTCTCTGGTTGGCTTTTGGCCAAGGCTCTTTGCACAGGGGTATGGATGCGCTCTGTGTCTCCAAATCAAGTCCCTCTGCACTGCAAGGCTGGTTTGTTGAGGATTTTGCTGGGACAAACCAGCAAATCTTAAAAGCTGTGATGGTGCTTTGGCTGGTCCAGTACCCTCTGCTCTTTCCAAGCAGCCTGACCTCAGCCTGGCTGCCCATGCCAGCTGCCTGAGCTCACCCACCACAGGAAAGTGGTTCCAGCACAGTGATCCACACTGCTCTGGGACAGGGCTCTGACTGCTCGGAAAAGCTGGATTTTTTTTTCAGGTCCGGCCTCTTGCCAGCGTGGTGCATGCCCTTCCCCAGCCAGGGGAGTTAGCAGTCACAGTGGATGGGTATCCATGAGCCCGTTAATGAGGCGCTGGACGAGGGAGCCCTGCGTCAGACAGGGGCAGAGCAAGCTTTGTTTAATCAGCGTCTCAAGTCCAGTCTCCAGCTATGACAACTGATTTGCAACGGAAGCCGTCAGGACAAGCTGGGATACAAAAGCCTGAGGATGTGTTATTCTTCTTGGCTTTGAGGCTTTGCGCTGGCTGCTAGTGATAGCTGAGGCTTACTAAATTAAAAACAAAATGCCCACTTATTAACTGCTCCTCAGTTCCTCCTCCCTGTGTAGACTTCTGGCTGTGCCGTACCCAGTGCTGCGTTCAAGGCACCATCAGCACCCATCTCCTTTTATTCCAGGATGAGAGCTTGACACCTGTGCTCCATGGCTGGAGCTGAGCCTGCTTGGTGATAGAGTAGGAAGTCTCCTCTTTTGAGGGATTATGACCTGGGAAAGAGCTCCCTGTTTTGGAAGAGAGAATAGATCTAAAACTCTGAGAAATTTTCCAGTTGTCTTCATAATTTCTTGGATGCTGGTGATGCTTCCTGGTACTGTCTGAGCTTGTGCGTGTGTAACTTGTGGTCCCTGTTTGCTTTTGCAGATAATCTGACAGTTTAGGGGTTGCATTGCCTTTATTTCTGCTCTGTTCTGCCCCATGCTAGGGGAACAGGCTGCGTGCAATTTATAAATAAATATTCATTATTTTGAGCGATGACTGAGAGAGAGGGTATTTCCTGGCTGTGAATAGCTGGAAGAGTTGGAATCTGCTGGCTCTGGAGTGCCAGGCGATTCTGAAACCTGGAAGTCATTATTACTTTTTCTCTCCGTGACCCCTGCCCTTGTCTCATGTGCACACCTGTGCCTTATTCCCATGCCAGCTTGGCAAAAATAAACACCCTGTTAAGATTGCTGCCCCCTCCACCGTGCAGTAAGTGCCTGCCTTGCTCAGGCATACGAGTGGCTTTGTTGCCTTGTGGGTAAGGGTGAGAAGGGTCTGGTCTGGGGACATTACCCCATAGCCCCAGCCTTCAGTGGGGCAGGAGTAATGGTTGCAAAACTGGGTCCTGATTTCTTGCCAGAGCCTTGTCTGCTGCCACCACTTCCCTGCCCAGTGCTGGGAATGTGGTGAAGATGTTGTGACCTCTTTCTGCCCGTTAAGTGTTTGGGATGTTGGGTTTTTTTCCTTCAGAGCTTGACAGGCACATATCATCAGATGATGGGCTTTGTGTAGGAATTGATGTCTCTGTGTGGTTTTGGAGTTTTTGATTGGGTGCTCCTGAGATGCTAGGACGCCCTCCAAGGGCTTGATGCCAACTGTACTTTCAGAAGTGACCTGAGACACTTGGAGTTGTTCCCAGTGTTCAGAATTATCCTGAAATACCAGCATGATGTAAAAAACAAATGTAGAATTGCTAAATGTATGTTGTTTAAAGATTTTTGCAAGCTGTCATAACTCTGCTTCAAAAAAAAAACCAAACCAAAAACCAAAAAACAACACCCACCAAAAAATCAAACAAAAAAACCCCCAAAAAACAACCCTCCACAAAAAACCCCTGGTGACCTTCTCATGATTTTCCTCAGCTGAGCATCAGGCCCTGGTGAGTCTGACTTGCCTCTGTCTATAAGCCATGCATCAGAATAATAAAAAAAGCTGAAAATGAAAGAAGTGCTTGTAATTTTTTGGGGAGGCAGTGACGGTATTAGAACAGAAAATATGAACCAGAGACACAAAACACTGTAGTTTTTTTCAGGGCTTTGATTTGTATCTGACTTAAATTTTAGTGTAGAGACACAGAATGATGTTTTCCAGGTTCCAGTAAGGTTTTACTGTATCTGCTTTCTATCTCTACAGAATTTTCCCTTGCCACTTCCAGAAGGAGAATATTTTATATACCATTGCTTTACTACTTTTTGATCTGAACTTAATCATCTTCTTTTACAATGTTTATGTTAAAGAGATTTTTATGGTGTACTGGTATTGGCTTTGAAAATCTTTAGTCAGTGATGTCTTTGTTGCTCATTAAGCACTTTTTAATTTTTAAACCAAGACTGCTATCTAAATGTTGGTTTCTTTCAGTGGAGATCTTTTTTCTAATTATTAAAGGCGTTTCTACATTTTCAGCCAGCTAGCTGGATTTCTCATTTAAATGATGTACAGCAACTAGCATTGCATGTTCGTATATAATTGCAGACAAAATGATATTGTGGAAAATCACTTAGAAAGGGTTTTTCTTTCTCTAACCCAGAAAGAATAAGAGGAAAACTAGCCAAGGGATTGATCACATTTGTAGTTAATACTATAGATACAGATGTACTTGGCTGTTTGAAATTATCAATGCTGCATCATAGAGAACCTCATGTTTATGAAGGGACCTGAAAAACATGAATGGGTGTTAGATTTACTTGGCCCTCAGAAAAGAATGTTTCTATTAATCTGAAACAAGCTTTCATGAACAGATTTGGAGAGGCAAATGATGTCTTCTCTAATAGGCAAAATCAGCCCTCCAAGAAGTGCATGGTATTTTCAAACCCAGAACTCATGACGTTGCCTGCAAATATTTTGAATGTTATTATGGGAGTTGAGGTATTTCACTAAAAACTGGGACCCAGGGGTGTCCTGCCCTCTGTCTCCCAACACATGGAAATCTGGAGCTAAAGCTTTCTCGTGCTGACTGCCCACCTTGAGAAGCTCAGGGCTTCACCTTCAGTGATGCTCAGCTTTTTATAATTGCCCCTGGGGCAGTTATGGTGGGTTGTGGCACCCATCAGAAAATAGTCTCGTTTTAAGCCTCTGTTTAGACTTGCCTCTCTGCTTGAGTTTGCAGGGCTGCAAAGTCAGGGCAGTTTGCACCTGTCTCACAGGCTGCAGGGCTGAGTTTGGGCAAGGCTTGTGCGTGCAGGTGAGAGGGGTTTCCAGGGTGCTGCTGCTGCCCTGCACAAGTGTGGTGAAGCCCCAGTCCTTTAGCATTTGCCAGAAGCTGTGGTGTAGCTGGAGGGCAGAGGAGCTTGCACCACCCTGCTCTGCCCAGGGCTTCCCCCCCGCCGGGGCACTCGCTGGGAGATGGGAAGGTTTGGTGTCAATCGAGTTCCAGCTTTTTCCTGTGAGTATTTGTCGATTGAAATTGAAGAATTGTGAGCACAATTCATCTTAGCACACAGAGAGCAGTGGGTGCGAGCAGAGCTGACTGGGACCAGACATTGACATACGGGCCGTCATCAAACTAATTGTTGTTTGAATTACCTGTTATGATCCGATGACAAATCTGCTTCACTCCTGCCACTGGAGCAGAAAATGTAGCTTGAATTGGCGTGATGTTAGCAAGTGTAAACTGTACTTCAACAAGATGGATAAACCCAATTATGGGGCAGACCTGCAGAGAGAAAATCCATTTAAATCTCGTAATGTTAAGCAGAGCTGTGTTTAATTCATTTGGACCAATTTGGGAATGATGTATGAGTGTTGGTGAACATTAGTCAAAGGGAGGAGGGCTGGAGAAAGAGATGCAGTGCTGAGGCAGGATGGCAGAGGAGAGCTGCACCGTCTCAGTGGTTAGCACTAATGGCTGGGGAAGGCTAAAATGACAAAAAGATGTACTAACTGCTTGTATGAGAACAGCCCAGTGTAAATGAACCAATAAGAGAAACATATGGAGCAGAAAGAAGGTGTAGTATTTTTCTTAAAGCTATTGATATTTCCCATTGAGAAGGAAATATATATAAATTGAAAGCAGCATTTTGTTTATTTTATGTCTTTTTTTTACTGCCTGCTGCAAGGTGTGAAGGGGTTTTTAAAATTATTTTCCCCAAAACTCCTTAGGATTTTTAAGATTTATTGAAATACAAGGGAGGAGGCAAGTTCTTTTCCTTTAATTTTTTTCTCATTTTTTCAAGAACAGAGGGTAGGCACTGATCACTTCCTCATGGTCTTTCTTAGTCCTGTGATGGCTTTGTAGGATGTATTTAATGTGTGCTTATTCAGAGGTTTTCCAGCTACAGCTTTCAGTATTTTAAGAGAAAATTAAGCACCATGTTGTGCAGGCAGAACCATTGACATATTCCAGAGAACAAGGATGTTGTACAATAATGGCCTAAGAAGCTGTCACTGCTTATTTACTGGTGTAATACCCAAAATATGTGCACTAGGCAGCTGTAAAATGCCATGAAAGATACAAGTGAACAATCTCGTGGAAGAATTGCTTTGGTAAGACAGAGAGGTTGAACAATTAATGTTCTGTTGTTTGTGATCTTCCGTAGGTTCCAGCAAAGCTAACCCAGATCCGTGTGTTCAGTCTCATTAAAAAAAAAAAAAATCATCTTTCCTTATGTTACTCATTTAAGGCCCTTTCCACAAAATTTAAAATTAATAAAGAGGCAGCACTCCTGCCATTGGAATCCCTCTGTGCCTGTTCCTGCCTTGCTGGGCATCCCTTGCTTCCCTTTTATTGTCACAATGCTCTGCTCAGATCTTACAACTGCTGGTAGCAAATACCATGGGAGAAGGGAACCTGTCCCAAGGTTATGGGTCTCCAAGTTGTGCTGCTGAGGTCAGCTGGTCATTTTGGGACATTTCTAGAGGCTGTTACACCTAGGGTGAAATAACCTGCTGCTGCTATGTAAAATTTAGGACATTTTAGTGATTCCTTATTTCTGGTACACCAGAAAGCTCACTGTAATAACAAGAGGAATTCTGCAGGACTTTATTAAATGAAACACAGAGAGAAAGAATTGGTCTTCATTTTCAGTCTTCTATACTTCAAAGCATATTAATTTTGCAAGGCATGATTTCATTTTGATATCTGTTAAATCTGAGCTATTGGAAATATTTTCAAACAATTTTACTTCTGTACTTGTAATGAAGACAGATCCATCAGCCTTTTTGGGAAGGCTGGCAGGCTGTGTTCCTGTCTCGTCCTGAAAGTCCATTTAGCCTCAGTGAAAACAAGCTAAGAAAGCCTGCTTTGAGAGGATCAAAGGCATTGAGCTCCAAGTTGTTTAAAAGGCCTAGGACATAGTGGTGCTGGCAGAAAGGTGTTTTATTCCTTTTTCTGGATGTCACCATGTAGTAATGGCAAAAGGAGCAGTACTATTCACTGTGAGCTGTGACACTGGGGTGTACCAGTGTCACTTAGAGGGTCTGTATGTAGGTAGGTCCTTCTGGAGGGCCTGGAAGAATCTGTATTAAAATGACAATGTATAACATGCTGTGAGTGTCACACGAGCTTGTTTCTGGCACTGTCACAGTGGGCGAGCCCCGTCACTCACCCCTCCCCTCGCTGTGGGATCAGCAGGGACAACTAAAAAGCTCTGGGGACTTCATGGTAGCTACTCTTACATTGTCAACACTTCCTCTTGTAATCCCTGCTCTGAGAATAACCAAATATTCAGACTTAGCAACTGTTTTTCCTGCCTAGTAACTTCATCTCCCACAATGTCTGCCTTTGAGAATGTGTCTGGATTGCCCGGTGACCCACTCTGTGAAAGTGTGTGTGTTTTCTTTTTTCCCCCGTGTGGATCACTCTTTTTTAAGTCCCAGAAAACTGGCCTGCCAGCTGCTATACTTGGGAATCACATCATACTTTTAAAAATTAAAAAAAAAAAACCCTGAAACAAAACCTTGAAGTGCAAACAAGAGGAATTAAGGGCCTTTTGTTGTCTTGAGATGTGTGCACGTTGCACAGGAATGTTGGGTTCATTCTTAATTAAAAGGTCGCTGTTTGTTTAACGAGGTGACTGCAGGATCTTAGATGCTGACATAGGAGTCACTCTTGGTTTGGAGAGCATAGGTCATATGGAATGTGTGTATTATAGGGATGTAGTGTGTATCCTGCCTCTGTCCTTTAAGGAACATCACTCAGCTGATAAGGATCTTGGACGTGGTGTTGTTTAAAATGGGAGGAAGGATGCAGAAGTTGTTGAACCCAAAGGGTTGAGATGGCTCTTGACTGTTACAGACAGTTTTGTTTGTCCTTTGGCCTGGTTGTCTCTGCCTCAGTTTGCCCATCTGTGAAATAGGACTAATACTTAGTCTAAGGCATAAGGTCATATTCTCTGTATTTTGGAAAATGGTGCTGTCTTGAAAGGACTTTGGAGAAGTGGGGTTAAAGTAAATAAGAGCTGGATAAAATGAAAGAACTGTTTTGGTTTTGTTTTGTTATTTTTAATGCTCCCTTCCCCTGAAGCTCTCTTTTACTTCTGACTTCCGACCAAAATCATATAAATCATGTAAAAACAAGCTGCTGATTGATTATGCCAGCTGACAGTTTGTCAGGATGGGAACTGTGTATTTGGACTTCTTTCTTTTCTCTCCTACCAGATGCTGATTGTGTTCAATAATTATGTATACGAAAGAATTTTCATTATGGCATTGTGGTTTCGTGTTCTCAGAAGTGTTTGGACTGGGGTAGCCATGAGAAGCCAGATTGCATGACACATTTCAGGCTTTGTTTCTCCCTGACCACATGCACATTTCTTTTTTATTTTTTTTCTCTCTCCTCTTAAAAGTCTGAGCAGAAGTTGTATTGATTATAGGAATCTCATGGAAAATCCCACTCCAAAGTCAATAGGACAGTTTTACTAAAGAATGATTCCCACCCATACCCCCTCCATGCTACCACAGTTTGCTCCTGCTACAGTGCTCTATAGTCCAACCAAAAATTGCAAGAAAATGAACGTGTAAGACTTGGGCCAAATATACCACCAAGGATTTCTCGTGCTTGCAATCCTGTAAAAGACTGTGCTCACACAAAAGACTTCTCCTTGAGATTGTTCTAGAGGTTTAAACAGATTCTACCATTTCTAAGAGCTGTTTCAGAGCAAATTGCTGATCTTGTAATTTTTAGATGTTAAACTCCCATTTTTATAATGATAAAATATGTTTATTTTTAATGATGATGAACTATTACTCTAGCAAGTCAGCTTTTATAGGGTTGCCTGTAACCAAATCTCAGCAACAGGGCTGTGAATTTTACCTCACAACAACTTTGTGAACTTCAAAGTCTATCTGGAAATGTGTGATGCTGTGATTATTTGTTGATGGTTTTTATTTTTTTCCTAACAAGAAACAAACAGAATAGCAAAAGAAAAAAAAATCCACTCTAATATCACAACATGTCAGGGAATAGAAGGGTGAGGAGTTCTAGCAACACCATCGACTTTCATTTAGTGCTTCTACTTAGTGTTTTCCCATCTTCTGACTTTTCTGGTAAACAGTACCTTTCAAAGTGAGGAAGAAAAGCATGTCTTAAGCATACAGGATGGGCTGGGTAGGCTTGTTGGAAACCCAGTACTTCATTTTTTGGGAAAAGTTCAATCTAGCTAGCATGAATATTGTAAGACAGCTTTTTGCATATATCATGTTTCAAGGTATTTACAAAAAAATCTGTATTGACTTATATTTTTGTGTGCTATTTTACAGTTAGAGTGATGGGAGTATGTATTACATAAGGAGTTTTTGTGTGTTTGTTTCCTTTTTTTTGATTTTCCAATCGGTATGCAAAATATTGGTTACATTGGTGTGTGAATTGAGGGGAACCAAATGAATTGGTTTTCTGTCAAAAACCACAAGCAGAGTACATGGGGTTTTGATTTCTGCTTTAGTGGTTCTGTTATCGTTGTTATTTACAGCGAGAGTGGCTTTTTATCTTTGGGTTTGTGCTCTTTAGCCTACTTTGCAATTGAGTTCTTGGTTTTGTGGTTTTTATCAGCAATGTTCAGCCTAGCTTCCAGAGTTCTTAATTTTGCTGTTTGCAGGTCCCATTTCTAGCTAGATCTTTAAGGTAGATAAGTAGGAAGAGTACTTGTGAATTATTGTAGGGTAAAATTCTTCTCCTTGACCATGACAAACTGGATGGAGACAGAACACCTCACTTTCAGGAGAGCTACTTAAGGACAAGTCAGGCTCTGAAAAACTGCTTGAAGAGCTATTTCTCTCAGAGCCTTGTCTAAGTCTAAAACCTCACTGATTCAGAACATAATTCAATTAAATTATTTTTAAAATGACAATTAAAAGAATTAAAGAAATTGTTTAATTTCTGCTACAAGTGACTCTGAATGCTTCTTTCAGTAATTATTTTACTTCATATTGCCGATACAAAATACATGCTGAAGAGGAAAAAATAATAAGGACCCTTATTTCCCACCTGAAGTTTGATAATGAATGTTTGTAAGGTGAGGAATTCATGCTATTTAAATTTACCAAGCATGAAAACTCCTGTATTTTCGCATGTTTGAGAGCAGTGGAAACCTCTTGAAGGTGGAAGCTAATGTTTTTCTTCTAGCATCATGGTCCTAAGATCTTGTACTGTTTAAGCAACATCAAATACTGTCAGGCATATAATAAAACTGAGAAATAGAAAGTCTGTTTGCTCCCATCAATAACCTTGGGAAAGCTGGTAGTGATGAAAATACTTGATATAGTCACTACTGCCCCCACCCCCTCATACACTGGGCAGGACCCTTCTTTATGATATGAACTTTCATAGGACAGTTTTCTATTGTACTTCTCCACTTTCTTCTTGCTGTTCTTTCTTCAATAATACTGGATTGAGAACTAATGATATAAATTAATTAATTGTTGATTAATAAAGAGCTAATGATGCTCTCTAGTTTACCCACAGTGTGGCTATAAATACCTTTTAGAAGGCTTTGTCTGTGTGATGTCTTCCTAAAAGTAGAGGAGACTTTCTGTATCTAGAGCACAACTGAGTTGTGTCCTGCAAAGCATGGATGGTTCTAGAGAAAAATGTCATTTCTTGAAAATATGCTGAAGTGGCCCATGCATAGTTTGGGGCCCATGAGTTGGGGTGGTGAAGCCTACACTTTGACATAATTTATCTTCCTGGGGTTGGGAAACAAAAGACTACACAGAAAATGAGCGGCAGAATAATTCATCTTATTGATAGGCATGAAATTAGTGGCAGCAGGAAGAGGAAATTCATTGCCTGTTTTATACCATTTTGCTGCGTGTCCATTTCTTTTGATTGCAAGGAATTCTCTCCTGCTTGAAGATTTTATTTTGATTTTCTGTCTTGCAGCATCAGGACTGTAGTCTGTTGGTAAAGTAGCAGTGCTTTCACGAGAGTGGGGGTACAGTTTACAGGCACAGTAAACACCTCCTGATGGTTCATTCCAATTAATAAGTGTATAACCCCCCACGTGCTGTAGAAGGTGATTTTATGTGATCTTCTGTGATTAGTGGTGAGAAATGTAGCTTTATATATACAAACCCATTTTATAAATTGCAGACTATATTTAATTAGCATTATGTGCCCACGGACACCTCATCTACACTTCTAATCCTCCTCCCTGGGACTCTGCTGCTCCAAACGGCTCAGTGTCTTCAGCCAGCATTTACAGATTAATAAATCTGCCAGGGAAGCATTCTCTCCTTATCTGTTTGTCTGTGCAAATATCCCCAAATGTTAACTCTGACCACAAGTCTGAGATGAGCAATTTTTATATCTCGGCTGCCGGCAGCTCCTCCCATAGCTAAAAGTGCCGTGATTTCTGAAACCTGATGCTTTATCCTCCAGTACTAGAAACAGGAGTTTAATTCCCCCGGCGAGGGGAGGGACCCGACTTTCCAGCAGAACAAAGTCAGCTCATTTGTTTCTCTTGTTCTTAGTCACCAGGCTTGGGAAGGCTGGATGTGGTGTGTGCAAGTACTTGATTATGTTGTAGGAAGTTCCTGGGATGCTTGCTCAGGGACACTTATTTTAGCTGGGACAGGGATCAGTCTTTGGGGAGATCCAGGAAACTGGTTTTCTTTGTTACAATTCTTGTTTTGTCGCCCACTCAGACAAGCAATATGTTCCTTAGCATCGATGTTGCATTTCACAGGTCTCTCATTTGAGCAGTTTCCCTTTTCCGTGCCTCCCCTGTTCACTCCCATCTGTTTTTTGGGCAGGGTCAGTCTTTCTCACTCTCTTGTTTGTACAGTACTTAGCACAAAAGGACTCTGTTCTCTAGTGGTGCCTTTGGGCACTGCTGTTAGACAAATAAAAGGGTATAAAGTTTGCATCAAACCTTTTTGCAACCTTTCTTGCACAACGAAGTGCCTGTGCCAATCTGTATGGTGCAGCAATGTCTCAAAGCTGGATGGTGCTGTGTGAAGGATGCAGTTTGATTTAGTGATCTGTAACTCTAATATTGTGTTCTCAGCCACTCTGGATTGCAGACTTACACATAATTATAAACCCTCTCTCCAAACTCTCACTTTGTGAATAAATATGGTTCCTATAAAGGCAACAGTAGCAGTCTTGTTACTTAGGTTAATTTAAAAAACCCTGAATAATACTTTATGAAGTAATTCCTTAATTTCTTTTCCTTTGGGATTAAAAAGTCATTTTTTCCCTGTATTTCTTTGAAGTTGTTTCCCTGAGTAGTAAGCAAGGTTCTACTTAGAATACATGTCTCTACATAGAAGATCAGCTTCCCTAGAAATAGTATAAAATACCTGGGGGTGAATGTGCCTTCCTCCCCTCAAGAGATGGTAAATTTTTGGATTTTTTTCTTTCTGTGAGCTTCAGAATTCCACAGAAAGAAGCTTGGAATCCAAAAGGCTCAGGCTAATTCTGTGGTGAGACTGGAGAGAGTTGTACCCATCCTAACTGAAGACAGAATACTGTGATAACTCAGGGCCTGAAGGACTTTATGAATTTGTCCCAGGCTTTGGACATGTTTTTCCATATGCTAGGAATGGATGTGGAGAGGAGACAATGTGTAGTCCTCCAGCTGTATTGGAATGTATGTCCAAATCAGAGATGGTCAGGGGACATAATTTATGGATAGATGAAGAAAAAGAATAGAGAAGGAAGGAGGTATGTGGAGACATCTCTCTCTTCCTATTCTGCTGATTATTTATTGTTTTTCCTCTGAGTCTGGATCTTTCTTCAGTGATGCAGGAAGTTACATGAAATGGCAAATGGAGCCAAGCTCCATATTGTGTGTGCCTCAGCAATCCTCCTCCCCTCTTCATACTTCACATTAGCTGGCAGTTTAATTAATGTATGTAAAATTGAGCTAAGATTTTAAAATTGACTGTCAGACCTTGATAAACTAAGAAAACCTGAGTGGGTATTCGATGGCATGGAGAGCCAGGCATCTTGGTGTGTTTATGTGGTTGAAGTCCCAAGCAGACACCCTGAGGGGGTGCTGATTGTAT
This sequence comes from Chaetops frenatus, assembly GCA_013400775.1. Taxonomy (NCBI): domain Eukaryota; kingdom Metazoa; phylum Chordata; class Aves; order Passeriformes; family Picathartidae; genus Chaetops; species Chaetops frenatus. The sequence continues at coordinate 31,724 of VZTR01015567.1, forward strand.
TTTAGGTGGGGAAAGTGAGAAGTAATGAGGTCGAGTTGATTTAATTCTTGCAAGGAGTTGATGTGGACAGACCTAGATGTTAAAAACAATCAGCTGAATATGAGCTGTTGCTTCTGTTTGTCACTTAGAGGTTTATGGTGGCCAAGGACGGGACCACCTCCCAAACAGCCAAATAATGTGTGCCCATGCCCTGTCTGGCAGTGTTGGTTTCTTCAGCTGGTGAGGGTCAGGGCAGGGGGCTGGGAAAGCCTGGAGCTGCCCCACAGCTGGAGTGTGTTAGTGCTGAGAAGTTGACGGAGCACTTGCATGTCTGAAGTATGCAGCGCCTCTGGGACATGTGTGAGGCAACGCTGTTTACTTGTATCTACTTGTTTGCCGGGATAAAACTGCATAGTGCAAGCTTGTATCCGAGGCCACCTCTGTTATTCCTGGATGGTCTCCAAAAGTGTCTCAAGGCATTTATAGTCTCCTCTCCATTCCCCACAATTTCCTTGGAGCTCTGCAGACCAGAGCCTTTGTGACTTTGTTTCTGATGGATGTTGAGCAGGGCTGCTGGACGCTACAGAAGTGTTTCTAGTAAGCACCAGGAACGTGTTTTGCTGTATTTAGTTATACCCTGAACCAAGGAGAATGTGTGCAAGTATTGTATTTGATAATAGTTTGATAATAGAAATGCCAGTTTGATGTTTTGGCACGGCATTGTTACCTTGAGGAGTAGGAATATAAACCAGCTTTACAGCTCTTAAGGAGACCCTGCCATGTTCCTTGCCTGTAGTGGGAAGAGCTAACTGTGATCTTAATCAATGAAATCCTGCTCGGAGTCCTCTAAAAAGAACTCAATTTACTGTAGTAAAACAAAGCATACAGGAAGTACCCACTGATGGGGCGTTTGCTCCCTGACTAGTGGTTTGGCTGATCTGATTTGCTCAATCCCCATGGCATTTGCCCTGCTTTTCCTCTTTATTTCTTCTCTCCTCCCCTCCCCTCCCCTCCCAATGCTCTACAAAGCTGCCTCTACAAAGAGTGGTCCTCATGGCACAGAGACTGCAAATGCCACCTTGGGCACCTGGAGTAATCTTCATCTTCTTCAGAGCTGTGGCTTTCTCTGGGGGCTCTTACATGTTTAACACAGATTGCACTGTGCTCCCTCCCAGAAGTACCTGGCTGGGACACTGTGGTCTTGTTGCAGGTGTTATTGCCAAGGGTTTACTGAGTGCCTGGTGGAATTCAAATTTTGTCTTGAGACTTGCTTCCCTGTTTTCCCTTTAGATAAGATTTGTAACTAGAAGTCATATTTTTTTTTTCATTTGAATTGTATTAGCCTCATTTTGTGAATGATTTCAGAGTAGTGTTCCTGCCTGTGTCATGCCCCTTTTTATAACTTTTCTAGATATATGTATTACATATAAATGTATATCTCACATTGATGTTATTGTAAGAATCAGTTTCTGTTTGCTTCACCTAAGAAGTCTTTTCCTTGATGGACAAAACCAGTTTGAAAGCACCACAACTACTTGAATTGGATTTCTAGTGTGATCCCTTTAGGTTCAACAATCAGAGCATTTCAGGATGAGCTGTTTTTTGCAAACTAAATCTCAGATGGAAGAATGAGAAAATGATCGCCATGTTTTTTATTATTGGATTGTGAGAGCAGAAAAGCCCCACCTTTTATTTTGCCTACTCTGTTGTTTCAAGTAAGGCTATAACTGACCCTCTCCTTGTCTGTCTGTATCTGGTTCCTCAAACGTGTGGGTTCTCCTCTTGCTTCCCCTCCTTTCCCCTTCCAGGTTGCGAATGTTGATTTGGGCACTTTATTCCTGACTGAGATCCAGCAATTGTTTGAATTGAAATAATTATTGTAAGTCTGCTCATGTGGGTTTTTTTTCCCCTTCTCTCAATGTTGGGACAGCCTGTGCAATGTGTTTCATGAAGTCAACAGCTGAATCTTTTAAATTACACCCTCTTGTCCCTTGCTCTTTCTTCCTCCCTCCTGCTTTGGCTGTGGAGTCTGCTGGAGAGGCGGAAAACAAGTTTGGCACCCACATGGTAGAGAGCACTGATTAGTTCCTAAAAGAAGCAGCTAGTTGATTGCTTGCAGAGATGATGTAAGCCATTGCTCTGGGGTACATCAGGTTGGATTTCTCATGCTTTATCTTATAAAGCCTAAATTAACAGCTGGTTTGGTTTGAGTTCTTCAGGATCTGACTAAAGGATTACAGTCCGTTCTCAAGTGAGTCAATCTAGTTTAATTTATTTCAGGTCTATCAAAAAAGATCAATCAAAGCTCTTTTGAAAGTAAAGCTGTAATCGGCCTGTGTACTTAGATGTCACTGATTTTGTATTTACTTTGCTTCCCTGGTGGAAAAATGTTCAGGCTCCAGCTAAGACTATATTGCAGTGAATTTTTTCAAAGTAGTTAGAATTTCTAGAAGGTTACTTGTGTTTTGAGAAACATTGCAGCCTGCATATGCATCTAACAGAGTCTGCTCCTGTTTTTCTTGTGAGTCCTTGAACTTGAAACTGTACTTGAACTGGGAAGGATCGTGGTTTAGTGGTTAAAAAATACAAGTAGGAGTTGGGAATCCAGATTCCTCTGCTGATTGCTAGACCTAAGACATGACCTCAGGCATCTCCTTTAATTGCTGTTTGTCTCAGTTTCCCCATTTGTACAATAGGAACAACAGCATTCAAACAGGATCTAGACACAAAGTAGCCTGTGTTTACATAAGGGTGAGATTTAGAAATCAGCATATTCCACTGAGTGCAGCTCCCTGGACACTTTCTTAAATCAGTGGTCTATATTGTTGTTTTAATGCGTGTAGAGCTGGAAATGACGGTATAGCTCATTCTAAACTGAGTTTTTGGCTGCATAGACTAGCTAATCAGATTGCAGGGAGACAGGTTGCTGCAGCCTCAGGAAACAAAGTACTGAACTTATATAAAACCTCTCTACCAGTTTCTGGTTTTTAAAATCTTTTGGAGCCTGAGTGTCCTGGCAGACTTTGTGCCAGATCAGGTATCATCTGGCCTCCTGCCATGGATGTAAACTCCATACCATGGTCTCTTCTTAATTTGACAAGAACATAATTGAGTGCCCACACCCTAACTGGAGAGATGCTGGATGATCTGGTACTGCAGACGTGTGATAAACATCATGGAAATGTGGCCTGATTTTAGCAATTGCACAAGAGATTGTATGAGTTCAGTTTAATTAATTCCAGAACTGATTTTTAAGGTGTTCATTTCTACATGCAGTAAAGGTAGCAGCATGGCATAAAAAAAATCAGAGAAATATGTGACTGAGGCTTCAACCAGGGACTGCTTATCACCTCTTTTCTGCATTTTTTCCTTTCATGGACTGAACGTGAAGTTGTTCATTTTGTGGTATGTAGCTCAGTCTCTCTGAATCCTGTTCAGGTCCTTGCTGGACCTTGGAGGAGGAGGAGGAGGAGTGGCTCTGGCCAGCCAGCATCACCTCCTTCACCAGTGGAGAAAAACCCCATTACAGCTCTTGCCACCAGTCCCCCAGTACCTCCCACTGACTGCCATGGAAGGCTTATGGAAGTGAGGAGTTATGAAGCAATGCTTTGGAAAATGGAAAGGGTGTCTTGCAAATGTTTTCAGCAGCAGAGAGATTTGCACTGTGAAGCTTCTATTTAATGCTTCTTGGTGCATTCTCTTTCAAGCAAACATTTTCTTGAACTTTTTGTTGTGGTTGACTTATTCATTTTTATTTTTCTTCTTCAGGTTAAAAAAAAAAGATAAAAAAAAAATCAAGTTGGTCAATTTCTGAACACACTTGCAAATTCAGCTTTCTTGTGTTGTTCTTATCTGCATTATTTTTCATCTAATTATGAGTTAGAAATACATGACTATATTTTCAGGTGATAACAAGTTGGTCTTTTGAGTTTCCTGAACTGCTGGTGGGAGTTATGATGGGTACCTTTGCAATGGGAGTGTCTGAGATGGCCTTGCCTCTTCCTGGTGTGTGTGACAAATCTCTGCTATGATCTGTTTGGATTCTTGCTTAAGAAAAGCTTCCATATATATTTTAAATATTAGAAATAAATGGCTTAAGTTCCTTTTATGAACCATCTGTCTGAGTCCTTTTGTTCTAGTCCACTTCCCAGTCATCAAGCAATACTCCTCAGTCTCCTATCTGAACAAGTGAAATGACTGCCACTCCTCTTGCAGATAGAGAGTGGTTTTAAGGTTTTCCCTCCACTTCTTTAAAAAGCCAGACGTTCCTTGGGCAGCTGCTCTTACATGTAGGGACTTTAAAGAAGCAGCAGCAGACAGGTGCTTGGAGGCTCAATATGGGATTCTTAGAGTGTCTTAGTGTAATTTCTTTTAATAGAAATAATCATACTGAGAGATCAGTCAGGATGCTGCTTGTTGTATCAGTAAATGTGATGCACTTTATGTGATAAATGTGAGTCCTGTATGAGTTATGGCTGTCCCTGTAGTATTCTGTACTGCTTTTGGAAATGGATGCAGGTGTGTTCTCCCAGCTGAGCGTTACTCTTGGGATTGTGGTGATAATTCTGATCATAATTTCCAGTGGCTGGTTAGTTTTCTCTCTCAAAAGCTTACTAAGTGTTTGAGGTGTGAAGACTGTATCTGTTGGTGAATTCAGGACTACAACAGTGGTCACTGATTTATATCATCCTGTTTAGAAGCAAACTAACAATCAGTAACTTCCTGTTTCTGTCCTAGCTAGCAACCTCCTTCTGTAATGCCTCCCCTTTTAAAACCCAAGTCACTGGGATTGCTTCCTTTTGATCCTTCTCTGCACCTGGATCATTCATAGTGCCACACCCCATGCCTGCTACTCTTACCTGGATTAAAACAAACAAACTAACTAAAAGCACATCAAGAAAGGAGGTTCAGAGCAAACGCTGATAATTGTGCATGCAATGTAATTGGAAGTGTTTCATTGACATGCTTATGTGAGCTGCTTCTTCATCTTAGTGCTTGAATGTACCACTAGACTTACATTTAGCTTCTTGTGGCTGCTCTTTGATGCAGGTAGACCATATTCTAAATAGGCTTGTTGCTATGGTGAAAATAGGAGTCCTTGTCTGCTGAGTGTAACCTTTCCTACTTTCCTGGACATTGACATATTTTTTTTCCCCCTTCCTCTTTTGAATATGCCATAGTAGAACAGAATTGTGTTGTCTTTTAGGGAAAGGAATTTCAGTTGACAAGTTGGGTTGGAGAACAGCACTTTCAAGGTGTCTTGAAGAAGCTGTGGGTGGTTTTCGAGGGATGAGGGGAGAGATTGGAAATCCTTTTTGTGATGACTCAGCACTGCTGAGAGCACTGCGTGATTCTCCCCCCCCTCTGTCTTCAGGGAGAGAGATGAAAAAGCTTTCCCCTGCTCTTTCCATTACCTGGCTTCTTTCAGTTATTTTTACAAGGTTAATGCATTGTGCTCAGAGTTCGCATTGTTGTGCCAATAAAACTTTAATAATGATGATAAGATTGACGGGCACGCGGGCAGAAGATGAATCTTCAGGATTTAGTTGAGAAAGGAAGGTGTGTGTTTATCAGCTGCCTGAAAGGTCCAAGGACTGCTGAGGCTCATTTCAAAGGCTGTGAGAAGGGAGTGCTCTTCAGGGCTGATGGCTATAAAAGCTGAAGATGGCTGTGCCTGTCCATTAATCTGTTGAACTCATTGTTCTCCGGGTCCCCGTTTTATTTTGTTATTATGCTGCATTTTGTGCAAAAGGAACTGGAAAAATCAAGTGTGACTAAGGGCTTTGTGAGGCAGCAAGCTCTTAAGGAGAAGGGAGAAAAAAAACGGTGAGACTCTTCTTTCTGTTGCTCTGCTGTCAAGGACGGCGGTGGCTGCTGCCGTCCCCCAGCTTGCCTGATGTGTGTGTACTCCTGAAACAGGAGCTTGGACGTGGGGGAACGGCTGCCAAAATACCTGGGGCTCGCCCTTTCCTGGCCCTCAGGTAGGCTGTTGTGGTCACACTGTCCCCCCACAGCCCTTGTCCCTGGCCCTGCTGGGAACTGGCTCTGGGGACCACAGCACAGCCAGAAATCCACTGCTAGGAAGCCACAGCTCTTGGCTCCTGGCTTTCTGCTGAGGATTTCTCCTGGACATTTTAAATAACCTGCTGCCCATGTTATCCACCTTCTCTTCGACTTCCCAGCAATGAGTCTGTTTCTCATTTAAAGTGTATTTTTCATAACCGCTCTGAAGTCTTGAAAGAAGGAAAACTGACAGTGCTTAATTCAAGTTCAGTCCTTTCCTCCCTGTGACCTCTGTTAGTATTTTATATGAAGATGATTAATCTTATTTAAAAAAAAAATNTAAAACCAAGGCTCAGGATAGGAAATCCCATGCAGCTAATCTTAGGGGATCTAAATTAGAGAAGTTTTATTTCTGTCCCTTGAGATGCTTTTTAGGAGCATTCACTTGTGCCTTAGCCTTCTCCTAAGGGTTTAATTTCCTCTTCTTTGTGTTGACCAACACAAGTAACACCAAGCACCAAGTCACTTAAAAGCATGGGATGGTATCAGAGGAGTGGGAGGGAGGGCTGTGACTAGCTTAGGTTTTGCTGTTGAATGAAGCAACCCACAGAAAAAATAAATGCCATATGTGGGAGAAAGGTCTGTCCTCTCACCAGAAAGTCTCTGGTAACAAAGACTTGGGGCCTTCTGCTTTCATTTTTCTTATACCTGTTATTATCAATGTGGATGGGCAGCATGAAGCTGGCTTCTTCCCTTTTGTTTTCACAGTCATCCAGGAGTATTTACTCCAAAAAAAAACATTTTTGGAGAGTGGCCCCTTCTCTGAATAAGGGCTCTGCTGTGCCAGCATGGGTCTCTTTGGTCCCAGGGTGCAGGTATGGGAGAGTTGTTCCTCAGAGGCTGCAGGTGCTGCTGGGCATGGCCAGCCCTCCGTGTGCACAGGAGGCAGCTTTATCCAAGGTGCCATGTCTCCACTCCAACAACTGGGGACAAAGGCAGTTGGACAGTGAGGAGATTATGTGGGTCAGGATGGAGAGTGAGATGGTGCATGAAAAGGTGTGTTCCTGGCTCCACCCTGCCAACATCCCACTTTTTGTGCTGGCTGGGCTTCACACTGGGACTGCTGCTGTGGGCCATTTCAATAGCTAAAAAAGGGAGTAAACCAAGGGATAACTTGGTGAATGACCTGCCTGTCCTAGCAAATTTAGTTTAATTTAGAAGTTTAAAAATGTCCCTGTTATCCGCTAATATTAGCATTTTGTGTGACCTGACCTGTTACGTTTGTGACCCGAGCGAGGAGAGGGGAAGCTGTGCTGAATGGGACTGCTGTACTTGAGGCTATTTTTCTCCCAGCCTCAAAAGCAGGACAATATCCCAGAATAGCAAGCAGAGGGGAAGTCACACTAGAGAGGGAGCAGCCTGCTGTGCCCGGACAGCTGCGGTGCCAGCTCTGCTGCAGGTCGGAGACCTGAGACCCTGCTTGTTTGTCATCACTGCTGCTGTGGCTGCTGAGGGTCAGCCTTGCTGCTGGTGGGTCCCAGATCTGCCCCATGGCACAGCTCCTGCTCCTGCCTGAAACCCCATGGGGCAACAGGGTGGCCTTTGCAGCAGTGCAGAACATCACCCTCTGTAGGAGGTAGGCTGGGGGTGGCGTGGGGCCATGCACGTGATGGAGAACTGAGATGTGGGATCTATTTCCAGCTCTGCCACAAACTTCCCATTTTCATTTTTGGAGCAAACCACTCAAACTCCCTTTCCTCTGTCCTGCCTCAATGCGGAATAATGGGGTTGAGCATTCTTTCCTCATGGGAATGGTCTTTAAATAGATCTTGGCTTGGAGAGCGCTTTGCTGGGTGGGTGCAAGGCAGTATCAAAGAATGACTGGAGATGGAGATCATGTGGGAAGTGTATTAAAAAATTTAATCAAAGTACTATATAGGTTTTTTTAAAGTTAAAAAAATCTTCCACGTCTCCCATGCCTGGCTTTTTATCATGACATTGAAAGATGAGGGCTGGCAACAAAAAGTTCCTACAACTGTCCTTTGAATAAGGAAATATTGAGAGGATGAGGAGGAAGGGCTTTGGCAGGTTGGCTGTTCATCCTGGACAGGTCTGGCTGCTTTCCCCATCTGAGTGAAGAACTCAAACTTCCCCAGCTTCCAGCAGCCCAGGTGACATTGGCAGTTGACTTAAATCAATGCCTTGGTTAAGAGGAAGCATTTGCTCACCAGTTAAATACTCTGCATTTCCAAAATCCTGTCTGCTCACACATTCTGTGTTAAAAACTGCAAGTGCACAAGCACAAGGTTGATCATCAGGTACCCTTCTTCTCCCCCCTCCATGCACATGGTAGGATTTGGTTGAGGGGATAACAACAGAGTTGTTTTCTTATCAAATTCAACAGCATCGTCCACAGACTTTTATGTTTATATTTGAATAAATTTTGTGGGTTGGGATTTCTACATACTGGGGTAGAATCAAGCATGTGAGGGGGACTTTCCTTACAGTAGTCTTTATGTTGGTCTTTCTTTGGTGTGATAGGGTAGCTCTACACTTCTTTGGGGGAATTGTAATTGTGATGCTGCAGAGAGCCAGTAACAGCCATCAGACCACTAAGGAAAGTGTTTCCAAGACAGATGGCTTTGGCTGTTTGCTGTCTGTATGTTTATGTACTGTGCCTGTACCTGATGGTTCTTGCCCAGGCATATTTGCACCTGTAATCACCTTGGCTCTCACCATCAGCCTGAATGGTGTTAAATAAATGTGAGATCCCTATGAAACGGCTCTCATTGGAGTTAATCAAGTGGGATTTTTTCTGGGAGATAGTTTTATCAGTGGCATTGCTTCTGCCAGTAATTTTCACCATTATTGGGAAGGAGGAATTAAAATCACAGAATCCAAACAAAGTTGAAATGAAAGTAGTTGATGGCAGCTGTGGGCAACCATGTGATTTGGGGAAAAATAATAAAGCTGATGAGGCAGAGTCACACCACAAAAAAACTTTTCCTATTTTTTGCTCCAGAATAACTAATGATTGTGTTGATTTCCAAAGTGTCTGCTGCCAATTGATTTATACCCTGATAATAATCTTAAGTTATTTAGTTTGTCTTCTGTAAATATGTGCAGAAGTTGTAATGACAAACAAACGGTGTTTCTGCTGTTCAGACCTGCTGCATATCATGGGGAGCAGAAATAAAAGGTCTGTGCTGCATTTCTCTGGGGCTCTGATATCGGTCTGGAAGATGGTAGGGAAGGTTTTGGCTCTGCATGAGAGGCTACAGGGCAGGATTCCTGAGAATATTTAGTGAATGCTAGCAAACTTGATCTTAAGCTGCTGAGGATATGATGTGTTTTTTCTTGTCTCTTCGTAAGTCCTGCTTTCTGTGGGATGCTTGCATGTGAAATGTATGAAACCCCCCTCCCCCGAGCAGAACTGAAGTGGAAATGGCCTCGTGTCTCTAATAAGGGTGTGGAGAATATCTGTTTGATCCCTTCCTTCTCCCTTTATGAAATCTATATGTTTCTCAGTATATTGACATCTCTTTCTTGAGGGAAAACGTTTTCCTGCATGAAGAAGATACACAATGCCTTTGGCAGGCTCTCTGCCCCTGCTCCACACTGCTCTTGGTAGTGGTGACAGTGGTGAGCACTGCCCAGTGTTTCACCCTCTGTGGGCTGCTGAACGTGAGTTTAGGATTGCCCAGGGTGGTGGGGCTCTGGAAGGTGGTGAAAGTTACTTTAAATGCATCAAAGGAGCGAGCTTGAGAAAAGGCTGAATAAAACAGACTGGTACCAACAAGGTAAAGGTTTGTTTAGGATTACTGATGGAGAACAGTTGACCCACTGGGACCCATAGCTGAGTGGAGAGCAATGGTCAGGGCTCAGCGAGGCTGCAGTGAGGATGTTCTGCCAAATGAGTGGCCTTGGGACTGGGACTGTTAATCCTTTCACATAGGTGGAAAATGTAAGGGATTAGAAAATTTGGGATTATCTGTAGGAGTTCGTTTATATTAGCGTTAGCATACTTTAAATGGTTTCATATATTCACTTCATTCATGCAACTGTGCAGTGCTTAATTTATCATGGCTCTGTAGCCCAGACAGTACCTAAAATGCTCTCAGCTTAACATGTGCTGCGGGGGCTGGAGCAGAAAGCTGTATTAGGAGAAAGCAGGATTGAAGGTTCTTTTGCCAAATGAACTTTATAGAAAGAGTTAATTGCTGGATATTTCGTGAGAGCCGTGACCTTATCCTCTGTATTAAGTCTTAAACAGAATCTGCAGTTAGGCACTTGATTGCTGTGGGAGTTCCATTTAGATGTGGAAAACACATTGGGACTAAAGAAGGAAAAGATAATAATACAGGTGTGTTTACTTTTTTGTCTGGTTTTATCAACTTTTATTGTGCAAAGTTAGTAGAAGGGAGCTAAAAAGGGACAATAACTTGTTCTGACTGTGTTTGCTGATATAACACCGTAGAGGATGGGTCAGTTTTGCATTCATTCATTTTTAATGTGGGTGGCTTGAACTTGGTCAGTAAAGCATCTGAGTCTCTGGTCACTCCTTCAGAGTTCCTGCCTTGCAGGCACAGTCTGTCTGTAGCCAGGCATGTGCCTTACAGAGCAAACAGGGGCAGAAGGGTTAGTACACAGCATTAGCTTTGAAGCAAACCTTTATTTTTCTGCTTCAGGGTTTCACATCAAGTCACCCTCCCTCCTCCCAGATTTTCTTCCTTGCCATCTCCCTCTCCTCTTCCAGGTTTCTTATCATCACTGTACAGGCTAGCAGCTTCTTTCAGCCTTGCAGCTAAAGAGGGCTTTGCTACAGCCAAAAAAAAAAAAAAAANAAAAAGGAAGAAAACCAAGTCCCAAAACACCCAACCCAAACCCCAGGTCCTGTCCTGATGCTTGTCTCATAACTGAGGCAGCTCAGTGGCCAGGAGATTGCTGAATGGCTGGAAATCACGGCTATCTGAAGTCTATGGAGGGGCCATGTGTGCAGCTACATCTAAAATTTTTATCACCACCACTGCAGGTGAAAGACTTTCAATTCGTCTGTGCTGGTCCAGCAAAGTCTATTTTATTTATGTGCTTCCAAGCCCTTAAAAACTTCTTTTAGGGTACATCAGTAGGGAGTTAATAGAAACTTTGAAATATGAAAAATGCCTGTGGGTTAAGCAAAAACCTGCTTGACCAACTTGAGTATAAAGCTGGCACTTAGTTCATAGGTCATTTGCTCAAGGGGAGAGGGGAAGGTGTTCTGCTGGACCACAGATAGCATTACCCAGTGGGAAAGATGTTGTAAACACAATTAGCAGCTCTTAATTTAGGAAGCAGCTTATGTTTTATTTTGCTTGTATTTGTATAGTCTTGTAGCAAACACTTCTAAGTCTCACTGCAGTTGGTTGTTTTAATATTAGCTCAGTGCATTTATTTGTACATATGAACTAGGTAGCACGTATATGGGCCACTATAAAAATAGACACATTTGGAAAGGGTGAAAATATTCAATGGTTTATTCTCTTCCTTGTAATTTCCTTAAAAAAACCCAAAAAACTCAGCAAACAAAAAGTATCTTCACAGAGGAGCTTAAAACTCTGGTTTAAAATGTCTTCTATTCAAGTTTTTTTCAAGAGAAGACTGGGCTTTTTTATTTTTTTTTTTCTTAAACAAAATGTACTTTCTTAAAGACTAAAATGTCTTAAGCACCGGCATACCCCTCTACCTTGTTTCTGCTAAATGGGATTATAAGGGATTTAATTCTGTGAGAGTTTCTGTGTTGCAGGGGGTGACTTTTTACAGCGTGCTAGAGTGAGCGGTATGTGACACTCTCCTCTGGTTCCCATCACATCCCTCTGCCCTGACCTAGGGTTTCCCTCAGTGCCAGTACACGAGCATCCCGGGGCATTTTGGATCGGGCAGGATGGGAGAGCAAGAAGGTGGGTCAGCAATAATAAACCTGACTTGAGCACTGGGTGGTTGGAAGCAAATTGTATTGATTTTTCTTTGGAGGTCTGATGGTTTTGAAAGCCACGTGCTGTGCAGCTTTAAGCCTCTTCTGCCATATGTGCAGTCAGTAAATGTTAGCGACTCGGCCAGCACTGCTCACACTGATCCACCATGCCTTGGAGCACCTTGAAATACACTGCAACCTTCAGGGCTGCTCCAGCTTAAAAGTTAAGCAGATGCTTAAGTACTTGAGTGGATCGGAGACTTACAGGCACTATGTTAGCTCCTGTCTGAGTGCAAATGCCATCTCTACTCTTTTTTAGCAAAATATTGTCCCTGCCTTCTTTTTCTTCCCAGTTTCATCACTCTCTCTCTGGCTTTGTCCAAGCTAAGTGATGTTTCTGGCATGGTGAATGCGCTGCACGTAGTGAGAACCACAACTTGAAATGGAGTAAAAATAGAGAGGGAGAGTAGCTGTTCTGATTGCCATGGGGCATAGCGAGCAAACAGACTTCAGGAAATTTCTTGGTGATATTGAGGAGATTTAGGTGCAGAATTTGAATCTTGGGGCTGTCCTGTTGTAAACTACCACTGCTGCCCTTAATTTAACACAAAGAGAAATTATTCGGCCAAGATGCTGAATTCTTGAACAGCATCTCTGCAGGTAGGAGATGTATAAAATGTGTTTCTGTATCTGCTTTTCTTTCTTCCCATCCCAGTTTTGGGAGTTCCTTCTTTGCATACTCATTTTATACATTTTTTTGGCTCATACACAGATGATTCTTTTTCATTTATCTTTCTTCTTCCCCCTTCTCCCTTTCCTTCCCTCCCCGACTCCCTTTGCGTCCCTTGTAGCTCTAGAGAACTGGTTTGTTTATTGCTGAGAGCGTGGTTGATGCCAAGAAATCCTGACTCCTGGTGCATTATCGCGGGGCTGTGACGCAGGGCAGGATCACGTTCCAGATCTAGGTCTTGTTTATTTTGGATCCTGCTCATGCTGTGGAGCAGTAACTTGTACTTGACTTCTCGCACTGCTCCGTCGGCTCCATCTTCTGCAGGCTGGGATCCTGCCGCCTCCTCCCGCTTGCCTGCCTGCTCCTCTCTCCATGTGCTCCAAACCTCTGGGGAGCAGAGGGCTGGGAAGGGAGCTGAGAGATTCCTCAGCATGAAAAAGCTATACTGGACAGGCCAGCTGGTCCTTTTGCATTAGAATCTGTGACTGGAGAGTAATTTTTTTGTTGTGTTTTGGGATATTTCCCCCCTCCCCCACCCCCCCCCGCCCCCATAAGTTGTTTGGATTGCTTTTTTATGAAAGGAGGAACTGGTCTAGGAATTGGTAATGTTGGTTTGCAGAGCTGGAGGTCCCCTGCAACTGTTACATGCAGTCCTGCATTGCATGTTACATGCATCCTACATGCGTTCATTTATCATTTCACAATTCAGTGTAGAGGTTTCTCTCTCTCTTTTTTTCCTCTTTATTTTTCTCTCCCCACCTATTTTTCTTTTTTGCTCTGCATATTGCTTGCCTTGTGCAACAGATGTGAGGAACTGATCCCACTTCTATTGAAGTCAATAGCCAAATTCCTATCGACTTTGCTGACAGCGAGAGCGAGCCTCTGTCAAGGGAGTGAGGATTAGAGCTAAGTAGGAGTAAGTAAAGTACAATAAAATCAGAATATCCTACTTACTGCTTAATGCCATGAATTCTGTTTTGAAGAATTTCTGTTTTGAATCCCATGGCTTTTTATGCTGGTGAATGCCAAGAGCTGAATTCATGGGGGTGGGGAAGAGGAGGAGCTGACAAGCATAAGAGGGTTTTGGTTTCTAGAGTTAGGAGGGACATTGGTAGAAAGGAATGACAAACAGTCCGTGATTCCTTCATGACCCTGCAGTAAAAGGACTTCGGCTGATGGATGAGGGGCTTGGTTTGGCAGACAGGCTGCACTGGATCCACTTTTGACCGTGTCAACCAAGTGTCATCATCTAAATCTGGAATGCTGTTGTGTATTATGGGAATATAAATAAATCCAAAAAAAGGCTCAGGAAGGGGAAAATAATTGGACAGAACCTTAGAATAAAAAAAGAAAAATGTATATATGGAAAAAAAAAAAAGATTGCCCCCTTCCTGTCCTATTCTAAACATATGGCTAAAATAAAAATAATACAAAACCCCCATAAGAAAACCCCCAGACCCCCAACAAACAAAAACAGGCTTAGAGATGGGGAAAATGGTTGCTTTCTAGATGTTTTCCTGCAGGATCAGGGCATCCAGATCTGCTCCAAGGTGACGGTGGTGAGCCGTGGCAGAAGCTGCCTTGCTGCCACGCAGCCCCTTCTTTGGGATGGGGGAGCTGCCAGTCCCTGTGGCTGTGGCTTCCCTCCTGCCAGCTGGGGTGTGGTGACACGTGAGGAGGTGTGTGGACTTGGACCCTGCAGATAGCAGCACGGCCTTTAGCACCGCTGCCTGCCGGGGCCCCACAAGGAAGAATAGGCTGTTATCCTGGCAGGGCAATATTATCCACGTTTTACAGGCAGGAAGGCTGAGGCAAAGGGTTTATTTTTGTGTGACTCATTCAGGATGGCCTGGGAGCCTGTGGCGGACGTGGAAATTCAATGTCTCCAGAGCCCCGATCCTGTGTTGCCTCTCCCCATCCTGCTGAGCTTGTGGGCTGGCACCACGTACCAGCCAGGGATGCTTCTCTGCCTGGGAATGTGCTGCTGGCACCAGTCTTGGGGCAGCACGGCCTTGTGGCAGAGGGGTGTTGGGGGGCTGCAGGTTTTGGGGAGCAACCCAGCACTGCCAGAAATCCTGGAGGCAGAGAAGCAAGGCCCCTTTCTGGGGTCGTGAACCCGGGCAGACCTGGCATGTGGATTTTGCTGCGCCGCTTCCTTGTGTCACCGCTCTGCCAGAATGCTTTCTTCGCTAGCTTTTCCTTTCTTTTTCCCTTCGCTCTCTCTTTTGGCCAGGATTTTAACATATATCACAGGCTGGTAGGCTAAGAGCCTGGGACTTCCCCTCACCACACTCAAAGTCTTTGATCTTTTGCTTTGGAGGTAACATCAAAAGAATGGCTGAGAAAGACAGCCAGTGCTGTGAAGTTCAACGTTCAAGTTAATAGCTTGACTGAAGGTTGTGCTGCATTGCTGGAGCTGGAGTAAACAGAGGCGGGTGCACACATTTCCCTGGAAATGGACCCTGGTGCTGCAGAAGGGCTTCATTTGCATTCACAATTAATCTAGGCACTACTGAAGGACAGGCTTGGCATTTTATTTTGTTAGGTTTTTTTTTTTTTTTTCCCCCCTCTTTTTCTTTTTTAATTCCTCCTGCATGGGGAAAGCAGTGGGCTGGCTGGCTGGGGAGCTTGTTACTTGGTACCAGCACTGGCAGCAGCCTCCTCCACACCCTTGCAGCCCTGTCCTGCAGCTGCCTTGCTTTGTCATTTCTGGGTTTTCTCCATTTTCAAAATGATTTAGCTGAAGTCTGTTGGCAAACAAATACCTCCCCCCTTATTTTAGTAAAAAAAAAAAAAAAAATTTTAACCATTCCCTGCCCAAGCATATGGTAGGTAGTATGGACTTCCCCAGGTTTTTTTAAATTCCCTTCCCACTTCTGTCTGTAACGCTCCTGATGTGTGTGGGAGAATGACTGTGCCATCCATTTTTCCATTGCCATCTTCTCTATTCTCTGTGTGTCTGGGGAGGTTGCTTTGATTTTTTTTTTTTTTCTCTTTTTGCACTGCAGTAAGGTAGGGAATTTTGTATGATTTTGCATGACTTGGGGTAATGATGTACTGCACAAGATAGTCACAAGTAGTTACTAATTTGGCCTCAGTGGTGATCATATTAGAATCAGAATTTCTAAGTGACAAAAGGTGGAAAACTCCAGTAACTTTCCCGAGGTTAGTGACACTTGTGGATGAATTGGCCTGATGTATTATATTTACAAGTTTAAAGCATTGTTATGCAGAACTGTTAGGGTATGGGTTTGACTGCTGTGTATTTTGGTGTGTACGTATGTGGAATGATTGATGTGAGTGTTAAGTCCATAGTAAAGTAAAACCAAAGGACTCTGGTTTTTTTTCAAACACATTTATATGAGAGAGATGCACCATGGGTACCATCAGTCCCCAGACAGAGGAGTATTCTTCTTCATCCTGGAAGAAAATAAGGGACTCAGATGAGGAGAAGAGTTAATAAACTGACAGAGGAGGTTTAAAATTACTTTGAGTCATATCAGAAAGTACTTTTAATCTCTAAGTTCTCTAAATTTACTTCTAAAATGAGAAAGTATTAGTCACGTACTATTTGCAAATTTTTGACCCCTTGAACATAGCTTCAATGTGGGTCTTAAATCACTCACCAGTGCAAGGATGGGATTCACAAAGGAGCAAAGCCAATCAGGCACCCAGGTCCTTATGGCTTCTTGGAAAAATCCTGACCTGAATACTTTGCCCTGTTGAGTGAATTAACTGCTCTGAAGTGTGTGGGAGTTCAGGACATTCGTGCCCTCTCGAGGAAATGTGGAATGCTCTGGCGGGTAATGACCCCACTGGATGAGACCACAGGGCTCTTTCTACAGGGACACTGAGGCGTGTTAATTTTTGAGCCAATTATCATTCAGAAGCGATGGCAAAACATCCAGCTCAACAGAATGACAGCCTGAAGCAGGTCTTGCAGGAGCTGCCAATCTTTTCCTGGACCAATGGAAAGAGGTGGTGGATTATGGCATTGAGCTCCTGCATTTTTCTTTTGCTGTTCTCCTGCTTGCTGGGGAAATAATTCTCTTTCTCATTTTTTTTTCTTTCAATTTTCTTTATAAATGCAAATTTTTATTCTGATTAAACCCATACACAGTCAGAGGAGTTTTTCTACAATACTTGGTCTTCGCCTGGCAGTCTCACTGGGTATCACTGGAAGGGGTAACCCAGGGAATGGGGAGGGCAGGGCAGCTTGAATTCCCTCTGTCTTTCAGGTAACATCCTACAGACCAGCATGTTGCAAATCCCTGTGTTGCTTGGGGGCAGGAGGAAAGGAATAATAATTTTCAGTAGATTAGTGGCTATTGTATCATCGCACGTTGCTTAATAAGCCTGATGTTACGTGTGAGAGGTAAGCTCCTTAGTGGGAACAGGGTGCACTGTAATGACCTTTCGTGTGCAGGTCTGTGGAGATGAAAGTTCCCTCCTGAGGTTATGGGGTTGGCTGTGCAGCATGCAGAAACGCTGACTTCAACTTACTGTCCTGCGCAGATGCTCTCAAGTCTATTAATGCTCTCAAAAAATCTGTTTAGGAACCTGGTTTTTCTTCCTCTGATTCCACCTAGGATAAATTTGACTTGGAAATAGAACAGAAATGCTGTGTTGTGATTTTTAAAATAAATAAATAAGCGATTGCTATGAAAGGGAGCTCATTGATCCTTAGTCTCTTCATTTATAATTACCCACATATGGAGTCATCCTACCTCGGCTTTAAAAAACAAACCTGCCTCTCAGAACCCCACCAGGCAGCTAACGTGGCTACTTGTGTCCCTCCCCACCCTGCACTCCTCAACCTCAAATACTTATAAAATATAAGTGTCCACAATAAGATTATAACATGTTGTAAGACTGGAGCCTTTGCTTTCCCGGCTGTTCAGTAAATACACTGTGTCTCTTGGATGTGCCCTGAGGCTCAGAAACCTGAGGCCTGCCCACATCGTGAGTTCTACTTTCCTCCTTGCAAAGTGCCTCTGGCTACTGGAGCTGTCGATGCAGCCCCTTCCACCGCCC
>VZTR01015567.1:49450-73611 GCA_013400775.1 Chaetops frenatus
TTTTTTTCTTTTTTTGTTTATTTTCCCCCCTTTTTTCTTAAGACAGCTGTACAGCTGTAACAAACCTCGAATAGCTACTGGGGGTTTTTTATCAGTTGCAGGTAAGGCTAAAACCTAAAATATTCATTTGGCACTTGTGGGTCCAGGGCACTTGGCACAGGCATGTGAAGCCTCGGGTGCCGCTGGTTTGGCTATGGTTCTCCCCATGGAGCCATGAGGGGTTGGTCTGTTCCTCCATCCTTGTCCAGAGCTTCTGTGGGGATCACCCTGTCCCCTTGGTGTCTGGGCTGCTGCCCCAGGCCCAGGGCTGTGCCCTTGGCTTTCAGAGAGCATCCCATAGGGCATCCCAGAGGTGAGTGCTCTGTTGCAGCGGCTCCTGTGTGATTTGGGGCTGGGCTGCCGTGCCAGAGCCCTTCCCCGCGCATCCTGCTCTTTCCTCCTGCGCGGGCTCGCTGCACCCCTGGCTCTCACCCTCCTGCAAAGGCACAGAGCGAGCTGTTCCCAGCTCCCGGGATTTGGTAGCAGAAGGGCATCCCTGTGCCGTGTTTGGGAGGATGAGTAGCTGTGCACTCCTCTTTTGCTGTGTGGGGTTTTGCAGGAGTTCCCGAGCCCCGGGGCTGTGCTCTCCTCCTCTCTCCCGGGCAGCCCTGCCATCCGCATCCCTCCCTTCTTCCCATGGCCGAGCGGGAAGGTGACGATCCTGGGGAGAGCTCCCTCAGGGACCAGAGCATTTCCTGGTTGTATCAGGGTGCACGGTTGAAGCTATTCTGTATTTAATTCTGTATGAACTTGATTTACCGTCATTGGAGGAGGTTTTGCACCCACCGCAAAGTCAAATATGTCTTTCTGCTCAGCTGTCCGATTCCTTTACATGGAAGATGTTTTCTAGTACCTGCTAAGTTATTCTAACTTTTTTTTTTTAATTCATATTGAAAGAGAGCAAACATATATACATGAACAGGCTTAAAAAAAACACTCAGTGTTTCCAAACCGTGGTCCTTTAAATAAATAAATACAAAAGTTGCCTTGCGGGCCAGCCAGTTCAAAATGCCTGCACTATATTTAGCAACAAGAGCAACATTTTCAGCTATTTGCAGATTTATAGGCTCAGGGCTGCTCTGATGACTCCTTTGTTTCGGCTTTGGGGCTGTGGCAGGAGGGTGTGACAGATGCAGATGTGGGAGCGTGTGGTGTCTGCTCCCCTTGGCCGTGAGCTGGGTGTTCACTGCCACCCTCACCTCTCCAAAACAAACCTCTGCCACAGCCACAGGAATCTGGCACATGGGGCACAGTCCCTCCAGGCCATGAGCTATTGCAGAGCTGCTGGTGCCCTTCTCCCTGGGACAGAGGCCCCCTCCCAGCCACTGTTTCTACATGGATTTTTTTTAAATCCCGATTTTTTTTTCCTTCCCCTCCTGCTTCTCTTCCACCCACACTTGGAGACAAGAATGCAGGCTCATGCATGTTGCATTTTTCCCTGTGCAGCAGAAATTTTTTTTCCCTATTGATTCATGGAGCAATGTATGATTTCAATTTGTTGTTTAAAAAAAGTGTGTTTTCCTTTCTTTTTTTATTCAAATTTGTTAAAACTGAAAGGATTTTTTGTGTTAGTTCATTGTGCTGTTTGATTTTTACTTCTACTCTTTTCAGCTCCTGGAGTGGACATGGCAGTGTAGTTTTCTGACTGAGGAAAATCTTTCTCTCTAAATAAAAAAAAAGCCTCACATACCTTCAAAATTTCTTGTAGTGTATTTTGTGCATTATAAGTCTGCAAACTATGCCAGTTCAACATAAGTTGCCTACATTTAATGCATAATCTAAAAGACTTGAAAAGGCAATGTGCCTTTCTAAAGTCATGGCACAATTTATTTGGATTTTGCAGGAATTTGGCTTATTTTCTTTGGAGGTGCTCTTTAAATTGGGGAAAAATAATTCATAATGATGTCAATTCTGGGCCATATTTGTTTTAACATCCTTTTTGTCTACATTTACTTTAACAAAATAATTTTATGTGTTCTTGAGGAAGAGTTGGTGTGGCTGATGATTCAACTAAGAATATTTTTGAAAATACTTCTTTTAAATACCTCAATGCATATTGCATTGTTTTGGGCGTGCTGGAGGAAACCAGAAAATAAATACATGGGGTGGCTGCCCAGGAACAAGAGGTGACAGCACAGATTTAGTGAATACTTCATTTGTTTTATTTTGCTTTTACCCCAAATGATTCACTTAGTCCTCTGCCTAAATATAATTCTTCCTACTTAGCCAGGAGTCATCTTTCCCTCTGGCCAGATGGGGTGTCTTTTCCATGGATATCTGAAGGCAAGCCTTCATCTTTTCCTCTTCTGATGGACAATTGAGACGTCCAGCTTTTATTTGGAAGGAAAATGGGTGCAGCACTCTTGCTGTCCCCAGGACCTTGTGCTATCAGAGAAGCAAAAAGAGGAATTATTAATAGGGGTTCAGAATCCTGGGAAGGGAATGTTTCGTTCCCCACTCTCTAGGAGGGATTTGGAAAGAGCCATAATCCTGGGTTAGGAGTAATTTGTTACAGCAAGATGATACTTGAGTGGCAGGAGGATTCTGGCAAAGGCAGCAAGAGGGTTTTATTCAGAGGAGTAGCTGGTCTCACAGAAGGTCAGGCTGACACAAATCCTGCCCCAGCCCACAAGTTTTGTTTCTCAGCCAGCACAATTAGCTGAGGGGGCTCTCGACCTCTTTTACATCTTTCAAAGACATCTCCACACATCTGAGCTGAAAGATTATGGTGAGGAATGTGGACTAGGATATGATGCAGTGGAAGGTTTTTTGTTCCAAGGCAGACCTTTCTGAGAAACAAAACCTCAACAGCAACCTTCCCAGTTTCTCCTAGGAAGTCAGAATATTGCTGGTTCCAGTCTTATCTCCAGGACTTTTTTCCTGAGGTTGCCTTAAGGTTACATTTTTGTGTAAAAAAAAAAAAAAAAAAAAAAAAAAAAAAAAAAAAAAAAAAAAAAAAAAAAAAAAAAAAAAAAAAAAAAACACCCCCAGGGAAAGAGAATTTTGCAAGTTCTTCATTTTCACGAGGGCCTGAAACCCTTGGAGCCATCTATTCTGCAGTTACCCCTTGTTGCACTGAAGACCCAATCACACATGGAAACCACAAGGGAGGTGACAGGAAATTTGGTATGAAATTTGCTGGGTTTACTAGAGAGTGGCTCCCGGCAGTTCACCCAGAATTGCTACATTGACAGGAATTTTTGTGGTAGTGATTAGAGTCATGAGTTTCACTTACCCAACAGTGGAAGAAAATATGACTCTTTCAGTAAAACCCTCTTGGGCCATGTTACAATAATGAGCAAACTGCTAAATTCTCCTGTGGCACCTTTACTCAGGGATCTCACCCACCTGTGCCATTCATTCACAGGTGCTTCACAGGATCTCAGGTGAGAATTTGGATCAAAGAGTGAAGAAACCCCTCCCAACCAAGATAGTTTGGGGAGGCCCCTTTGGAGGGGGGCTTGTCTTGCAGAGCATCCTTTTACTGTCTTGCCTTTATCACGCCGCTGCTGGCTTTTGATAGCTGGAGGTGCCAGGCATTTTCTAAATCAACCTTTTTTTGGCTGAAAGAGAGTAGGGCTAGATTAGGTATTAGGGTGAAATTCTTTCATGTGAGGGTGGTGAGGGACTGGCACAGGTTGCCCAGAGAAATTGTGGATGCCCCATCCAAGGTCAGGCTGGATGGGGCTCTGAGCAGCCTGGTCTCAGTGTCCCTGCTCATGGCAGCAAAGTTGGAACTTGGATGATCTTCAAAGTCCCTTCCAACTCAAACCATTCTATGATTGCAGGACAGAGTTGTACAAAGATAGGCTTCTTTATGTCTGGGTTTTTTGTTTTTTTTTTTTAAGTTCCATGCAAATACATGCAGTGGAAAATGGTACCAGTTCAGCATCGTGGTCATGTGGAGATGAATTTCCTGATGGACTTCACTACCAGGGTACTGAAGGAGCCTGGTTGATGCTTCCCATAATTAGGAAAGATGTAGCTCCCATTCCAAACTCCAAGTGGTGGAAGTGAAGGGAAAGATGGGGGCAGGTTTGGAGGTCCTCCTTGCTGTCCTGTGCTACAGATCCATGTGAGATGAGTGGGGAGCAGGACAGGGCAGACACGTTCTGCAACATCGAAGCAGAACCAAGCTGCACAACCACAGAGCAGTGTTATTTCGTGGGGGTTTTTCTTCTTGCTTTTCCTATTAAAAATTTTTTAAAAAGTAGTTGCAAAACTTAAAGGCACAGCCCCTCCTTTACAAATAGAGCTATGCTCTTACCAGAGTTGGAAAGTTTTAAGGGAGGCAAGGTTCTCCTGGAGCAGCTCTTTTGTTAGAATGGAGGTAGCTTGGTGCCATGATCTGTCTCTAACATGCTGTCAGATATCTTTACTTGTCTTGATTTAAAGGGGAGGAAAGGAATGATATTTTATAGACCATAAAATGCATTCTTGGACTTGATGCAAATACTAGTTACCGATTGTTCTCTCACTTTCTGGGCGATTGCCAGGATGAGAAATTGTGTGTCTGTACATCAAATTGTTTGGTGAGTCTTAGAGGCTGGTTAACTTTTGAGTCTAAGCAAGACTACAGAAAGACTTTCTTGAGATTTTATGACTCTCCCATTCTTTATCTAATGGAAACTCTATGATTAAGTGCAACAGAACAGGTTGCAGAGAAAATTTGGGGAAGGTGGCTTAAAAATGAAGTTGGGGTTTTTTTCTGCCTTAAAGCAGATAAAATGCTTGTTCTTGTTTGTTGACTGAAATGAGGATTTATTTGTGCCTGTCTTTTGGAACAGCACTTTACAGACATCTTAATAGTCCTCAGCCAACCTGCTGGTTTCTGCAGTGAGGATTGTGGGGTCCTTCAAATTAAATGTGAAAAAAGTAATGGTGCTTTCCCAAGCTCCACCCAGGATTGAGAAATATAGCCTGCAGTTACTTTGCAGAGATACCATGTGAACTGCAGAAAGTAATGCTGTACTTCTATGTCACATGAACACTCTTCCTCTTGTAAAGCTAAAAAAATTATTTTAAATTCCTGCAGTAGCTGATTAGCCTTTACTTTCTTTCTTTCTTTGTGCTAGATGTCAGTATCCCAGAACTCAACTGTAACCTACCAACCTTGCCTTCAGTAGAAGAAAAAACCTGTTTTACTTCAGTATTTCAGTAGAACTGATGGCAAGAATGCCTTTCACCCATGTCAGAATGAGCAAATAATTATCTGCATTTGCTTGAACTTTCATAGGCAATAATTTTTGAGGAAGCTTCTGGTTGTTCTCTTTAATAAAGTCTCTCCCACGGCAGCCTCCTCGGCACCCTTTTCACCATGTACAGAAAACTGCAAGTGAGGGTGATGCCTGTCTGTGGTAATGGGATGGAGCTGTTACATTGCATCTCATCTGGGATGCAGGAGAAGAGCTGTGCATGCTCTTCTGGGATGCAGGAGAAGAGCCTGGAGATTAGGTCAGGAGAAAGCACAGGGTCTGCTCTTTCTGGGATGTTCCCACATCTCCAGTTGGGAGATCTGCAGTTGGTGAGGTGCCTGTGGGGCTCAGGCTGTTGCCTTGTGCCTTATCCCACTCCAAAATAGGCACCCTCTTTGCCCATCACCTTAGGATGCTCTGTGCCTTCAGTGAGACAGTTCCAGATCCCAGGGTTTCTGCTTTCAGACATCCCTCCTCTGAGATGATCTCGAGTTGTTTAATCACTAACACATTTCTCTAACTTTTAGCCAGTGGAGGACTCAGCTGTCCCATTTTTCTGCCCTAGCAGCACCTCAGCAATGTGACAAAGGCAGAGGCAAAATACTGAAATGAGCAACT
The DNA here is from genome assembly GCA_013400775.1 of Chaetops frenatus. Taxonomy (NCBI): domain Eukaryota; kingdom Metazoa; phylum Chordata; class Aves; order Passeriformes; family Picathartidae; genus Chaetops; species Chaetops frenatus. The sequence continues at coordinate 55,303 of VZTR01015567.1, forward strand.
CAAGGTCCCTGTGTCAGGGACTCCTGTGTTTTACTGGAAAGGAAGGAGACAAGGTCACTCAAATTCTCAATAATGAGAGAATTAAACGACATTTTAAATTTGGAAGAGGCCTTATGTGCATGTGTCAGTGCAGGAACATAACACCAGTTCCTGGGTTTTGTGCCACTTTTCCCCTATTTATGTATTTTACTTAATAATTTATTTTTGTGATGTTGCAATAGTTTAAAGGATCATGTTAGTAAAATAAAAAGTGGAGATATATGATATATGATATGTAATTGTTTTACAATTTTATGCTTTAATTTCTTGAATGCTCTGGGGAAATCTTTTGTGTGGAAAGGATCGATCTCACTGAAATCAGTCTTGCTGCTTTTGTTTTGAGCAGCTCCCCTGTGCCTCGTGGTGGTGCATTACATATTCTGTAGAAGGGCTCAGCATCGTGGGTGGTGTCTATTACTTCTCATACAAAAAATTCCAGACATTGCAGATCTGCAAGGAATAGGAGGCCTTTTTAAAGTTCCTTCAACAGCCTCCTTGATTTATTTAAAATAAATCCTTCAGGTTTTGCTCTTAGACAGCACACCTCTACAAACAAGGTGATAACTGAAGACCAAAAATAAGGGGTGGAGGTAAGTTAGGCAATAGAGTGGAAGCTGAGGGTCTACATTTAAATCTTTAGAGATTTTTCTTCTAGTGTAAGTGGGGACACTAGTAGGTGACAGACCTTTCTTTGTAGGTACCAAGATGACTATCCTCTTGCAACTATTTTGTTTTGTCCGTAGAGAGCAATTATGGTCTTGTTAATCTTTGTTCCTTATCAGCTTCCCTGTAAATATCAGCTCTCCCCTCAGCATTGTGATCTCCTGTGCTGCTACCGGATTATCTCTGGTTAAAATTTGTCTAGATGCTCCCTCCAAGAAGAGCTTCTAACTAAATATTGGACCTTCAGGTTGACATCCAGGTGTGTACTTGCATGTGATTCTGCAGTGCTGGCCAAAGGAGAGACTAACAGCAAAACTAGGATCAGGAATATTTCTATTTGAGATCCAAGAAGAAAGTGCAGACTTTGGAGGTGTGGTCCAATGGCTAGGGGGGGTACTGGAGACCAAGGGCATCAAGCTGACTCCAGGAGCCCTGCTCCTGCTTGTTTCAGTTCCTGGGAGCTAATAAGCACCAGCTGCAGGAAACCTGAGCTGGAAAGCATTGTGCAGCTTTCCTCCTGCTTAAAAGAACGGCCTTTTATTTTTTCTTCTTACGATGTTTATGTTTTCATACATTGTAGAATATCACTTGTAGGGCAGTCTAGCAGTGAAAACAATAGTGTGACAAGGGGACAGGTCCAGGTTGGACACTGGTGCAGGAAACACCTGTGAGCTCAGTGCCATCCTTTCCTTCGTGGCTGCACCGCTGCGAGCCCTGCCCTGGCCTGTGGGGCAGCTGCTGGCCCTGAGGAAGAGCTTCCAGCAAACTCCTCTAGTGCTGGATGTGAAGTTCAGCTGCTTTTGACCAACTCTGCTGTGGAAACTTGGGAAAGATGTTTGTTTGCCCAGGCAGCACTTGGGAAGGTGGCTGCTTTGGGGGGTGGCTATGCAGAGCTGCTCCCGGTGCATCTGTGCTTTGTGGGACCCTTTGGTCGTAGATGGGAGGTGTGGATGTGTAGGAAGGTTCTTGGGGGTTTTTTGTTCCCTTCCACAGAAAAAAATCTGGGCCATTCAAATAATTTGCCTTTTCCCTTGTGCTGACAATTTAACAGCCTTTTTAAAAGCTTTGGTTTCTCTCAAGTCTGCTCGCCCCATACTTGTTTTAATTCTTGTGTGGAGGCCTGGAGCTTAACAATTATTTTGCTTAAGCTCTCTGAGACTTGCCATAAAACTTTGTTTTTTTTTTAAACACACACATGCTAATGATCCCCATCAGATCATATTGTTAAACAGGGAATAAAGTACTTGCACCACGATTACATTATTTTAAAAAAATGTTAAATGCAGGCCAGCAGAGCCCATTTCAACAGTTTTGCTCTGAAATAATTTGCACAGATTTGTTAGAGTTAATTTGTTGAAAAGTTCAGTGTTTGTACAGGCAAGTCCTGATTTCCACACTGAGACAGAAGAAGCAGGAGAGGAGCGAGCGGGTGTCCAGCATTTGCAGGAGCAGGATGGTGGGAACTTCCCTCCCTCCTACCCTTCTCCCCCCTCCCAGCTGCCCGGTGCAGGAATGCAAAAGCAGTGTCAGAAGGCTGGGAAAGTCGCCTTTGGATTTTTGCGGACTGCTTGCAAATCAGAGGAACTGTCTGGCTCAAATCTGCATTTAGGGCCAAGAGAAGAGGATTTCCTGCTATTTAGTTGCTTGAGGAAGGAAAGGATTTACCTCTCTACTGTAGCAGGGCTTAATTTTTCTCCTTTTTATTAAGAATGTCATAGCGTAGGGGCAGCAGTAGTAAACCTGCGAGAGCAATCACGGCTCTCCCTCCTCTTCCCCGAGGTGATGCAAGTCCCCTGCTGCCCAAGCATCCTCCTGTCACAGCTCCCAGCCCCAGCAAGGGCTCGGCGTGTCCCTGCACTGTGAAAGAGAGAGTTGTGGAGGGGGCGGCTGCTCGGCCGCCATCTGGATCCAGTTAGCTCGCTCGGCAGTAGGGCTGAGTCTCATTTCCTCCAACCAGTAATGTTATATAGGCAGTGATCCTGTTCTGCCCTAACATAATTGAAAATTATGTGTATTGTAGACTCGCAGCGCTGAAATGTAGACTTGTAAAAATCTGTGGCTCAGGTAGCCTGTGGAGATTGAATTTTGCACACAATGAAGCTTTTATGTAAAGTAAGAATTATAAGCCACCACATCAATATTGTGTTACAGGCATGACAATTCTTGGATGAGGAGGCCTTGAGTCAGGCTCGTCACCTTAAACAATACTAATATTTCATACTTTACCAACAGGGCTGGTGTTTTGAAGCCTGAAAATTGGACTTTTTTTTGCTTTTGCAAACATCCTGCCGTCGAAGCTGTAGGTTCACTAGCTTGACATGGGCATTGGCTGTGGGCTCTGGCCCCCTCTGCTTATCTGACAGACAGAGCATCTCGTCCTTGGTGGGGCTGGGAGGCTGCTCTGGATCCTGGCCACTTGGTAGAGCTCATGGAAGTTGCTTTATTGACCCTTGTGCTTTACTGCTTTCCCTTGGGTCTGGTTATTTGATTTTATTTTGTCTCCCACTGGTGTATTACCCACTGGTAGGAATGGTAGCTGTCCATGTCTGTGCTTGTGTGCAAAACTGAGCCCTCTGGGTTTGGACTGTTCCTGCTGGGTTTCATGTGCACGACCAAGAGAAGCTGTTTGTGCTTTAGCCTTTGCACTGTAGGACTTCTTGGATCCTCTTTGCCAGGGGTGGGTAAGAGAAGGGCTTTACTGAGAATCCAGACTATGGGTTTTAAAAGGAGAAAAACAAAGTGTAACAGTAAGATCTTCTGAAACGTTCATCTTGCCCTTAGGTCAGCCTGGTGTAGGAGCTGAAAGTATGTGCTGAAAGCACGGGCCATTGTGGGATAGAGGTGGAGTGGGAACAACCATGCCTTCTTGCTCTGTTTCTTATAATGGAATTTATTGCTAGTAAAAACCAGCAGAACTGACAGTCCTGAAGGTTTTGTAATCCCAGCAATAATTACAGACTGGATGGGGTCTGCTGTGAGCTCACCCCTGCTGCTTGTCAATGCCTCTGTCTGCCCTTGGGGCAGATTCAGAGAAGCCCATGTGTTTCTTGGCCTGTTTTAGGACAGCTGCTGACCTGAGCTCCTCACAGGTTGCTGTGGTTGTAGGGATAGCCCAGGGTTACTTGTGACTGTGGAATGGTCATGGAAAAATGAAGGTGAAGGGTTTGTTTTTGTGGGTAATGGCTTGGTGGCTGTTCCCTGAAAAGCCACTGTTTGAGCTGTCACGTTCTTGTAGAGGCTTCAGCTGTGGCAGCAGTAGCTTCTTGCTCTCCAAAACCATTGTGGACTTTAAAGCAGAATCCTGCATACATCCTGTGAGGACATTTTCCTTGGAAGAAGGGGAAAATACTTCACTGGTTGTCTGGAAAACCTCAGGAAGCCAATAGTAGCTGTGACCCATCAGGACCCTTTCTGCAAATTTGTGCGTCCCTCTACATGGTGGTGTTTCAATTGATGTCTAAGAAAACTGGTGGACTTTTGAAAATGTAGCAGTTGTCTTGTTTAATAGTGCCATCTGTAAATCTGAAATGTATCAGATTTCCCCTCAAGTCAAAAAGTTGGCTCTCAGTTGGCTTAAGCTTTGGGTCCAAAATCTACACACTCGGGTTGCATTTTTACGCACTTTTTTGAAACCACAAAGGGTTAGAAAGTTGCTTTAACATCATCTCAACTTTAAAATTTATGTTGTGGTCACATATATTGAAGAGCAGGGATTTGATGCAAGTGATCAAATATCTGGAGGCTTACAATCGAGTTGTAAGAGTTAGAAATGTTGCTTGTGGGTAGTCTAGTTCTGGTTTGTTTGGGTTTTATTTCTTGTTTTTAAGAAGTGCCGAAACATTCTGGTCCACATTGCACAAATCCCAAATGTGGACATGAATAAAAACAAGACTTCTTGGAACTTGAGGAACTCATATGGGGCACAAATCCAGAGTGTGGGTTTGTTTATTTGCATTCCAGTAGCTCGGAAAACTCAGGCCCTCCAAGTGATGGGAATTGGTAACACATTCTCCTGCTGGCTTCTGCTTTTTGGGCGCCTCAGTGCCCAGAGTCTTGCAGCAAGCAGGCCTTGCATGTGAGCAAATGTTTTGCATACATGAGCAAATGTGATAGATAGTGATGTGCTGAAAGCATGGAACCAGATCTCCTTCCTTCCTTCATGGAGATTCAGATACGGCTTCCGTTGTTCGCCTGGAGTGGCGGGGGGGGGGTGTGGGCNATGGATAACCATAACAATTTCTCTAGTAGGTATTTTCTAGGAATAGATCTGTCAGGTCAACCAGAGTCTAGTGCTAAATAGGAGCTTCTGCAGTGCAGCTGCTTTTCTTAGTTCTGGGAGGGGGCTGAATGTTTGTGGCCATACACATTTCTTCCAGCACAATACAGGGCTTTTAGAAGTCCCATATTAACCTGTATTAATTGGGGCAGCACTGCACCATGCAGAGAGAAAAGCATGGGCTGTAATTATATTTCCAGGTACGGCACAGAAGTTTGTTTGGGATAACTAGTTTCTCTGCAGGCCTGCTTTTGTTCAGAATCCAGCACTTCTGGTGCAGCAAGATGAAGCTTTTCTTGCTTTTGAATCAATGCCCCCATATGCTGCAGACATGGCAGCTGTGTGTGTTCAGCCTGTCTGCTGGTGGCACTGCCACAGAGAAGTCCCTGAGCCAGGGTTGTCTGACAGAAGAAAAGCAAGAAGAAAATCCGTAGTGTCTTCCAGAAATGGGGAAAAGTAGAGAAAATAGGTGCTAAGACCCAGTGGTGCTGAGTCTTTTTGGGGTAGTGCTCTGCCTTTAGGGCTTATACAGCACTGGGGAGTTGGAGCAATTGACTTGGTGCATTTGTTGAAAGAAGGCTGACAGATGACCCATTCAGTAATGAGATCATATTCTTAATTCATGATATGTTTTCCCTCTCCTGACACTGATATCCACCTTTTCCCTTGTCCCATCCTCTCCATGGTTTTGCTGTTTTGTTTCTTTGTGGATTTTATTCTACTTCTAGATTTGCTACGATTAGTAAAATTAATGTAATGCTGTCTTTGCAATCTGTTTTGTTTTCTTATTCCTGAACTGTAACATAGTGGTATGAAATTGTTAGTTCTGCACAGATTTTGTCTCCACAAACATGTAAGGTTGTCTTAATTTTTGTTTCAGTTCCTTGCATAAGTTTTAATTTATAATTTTTTATCCATGTTACCTAATATTTGGGTTTTTTTTTTTTTGCCTTTCTTTTCTGAACTCATTTTTCTTTTCCCATTTTTGTTTCCTCCATCCAGTATCTGCAGATGAAATGGCCACTGCTTGATGTTCAGGCAGGGAGCCTTCAGAGTAGACAAGCCCTCAAGGATGCTAGGTCTCCATCTCCAGCACACATTGTTGTAAGTAAACACAGAAAGATGTTCTTCCTTTGTTTTTAAAAAAAAAAAAAAAAAGGCATTTGACATTAATGGCATTGGTTGTCATCAGTTTTCTTTTACACAGACCAAAGGAGAAATACCTCAAAACAAACAAATCCCTAACAAGCCTATGGTAAAAGGAAGGAATACTTTTGTTATCACTGTTTATTAAATTATTATCCCTGTGCCTTGCAGGAGACCAGGGAGTCAAAAATGCTATAAATTTACACACTGCAGAATTATGTAGTGGCAGTGGAGTCCAGTCAGGCTGGTTTACATATCTGACAGTGTTGAAGTGAAGAGACTGGAAAGCATTAGAAAAATCAAAACTAAGCCTATTCTATGTCCTTTACTTAGAGAAATCTTTTCTTATTGTAAAATCTTGGATGAGAGGTTGTGAGAATCGGTCAGCATTTTACCTGGGTGAAGACTCAGAAGAGCCAAGTTCAGCAAAACACATGTTCCTTTGTATTGTGATAACTCCTCATTTAGTATAAACATTGTTATCAAATGTTTACTACTACCTGCAAAATATAAAACTCTCTTTACAATGAGTGATATTAAAAAAAATTATTTATTAACTTCTAAATTAAATTTTCAAGTCTTGGTTAATTTTTCTTGTGCTTCTGTTGTGAAAACAATGCTGAGTTTGCAATGTTCAGTACAAGTTTACATGTGAGTGGTTTGGGGGTTTATTTTACTTTCTAAAACAGCATCCATAGAGATCTAGAAGGAAATGGTTTGTTTACGTAGTGATTTGCAAGAGAGGTGATATGCAATGGCCCATCCTCACCCATAGCCAGTGTCAGTGTCATCTATTGTTATGGAGCAGCTCAGCTCTGACTATTCATCTGGGAAATTTACTTCTGGAGAAAATGGCATTTTTTGGGTTAGAATATTTCTTCTGAGATAATTCATCATCAAGTTTAACATGTTTTTTAAAAAACTTTTTACAACCATTGGATGATAAGGTAAATACCAGGAAAAGAAACTGCTCATTCTTTAGTTTTTGCTCTATAGTCTAAAGCTGTCACAGCTATAGATCACCCAAGGCACACATAGGTTTTGCTAGAAATCTCAAATTGTACTAAACATTTTGAGGAATTTCTTTTTCTATTGTTGTCTCTTTAAATTGAGAATTGTCAGCCCTTTGTGATGAGTGTCATAGTTCTTTATTCTAAAAGAGAAAAAGATTTCCTATGTTTTAGAATCTATAGCTTCTAAACCATCCCTCAATCCATCAGGGAGCAATTGGAACAAGACTGGTATCTGCCCAGTTGCTATCTAGTGCTGGCTGCTTCACTTTTTCAGAAAGACTTTGCTTTTCCTTCCTGTCCAGTTGGGCTGTCACTGGAGGGAGAGATCAGAGAACAGATGTTCTGGCTGGTTATTCAGAAATCTACAGTCATCAAAACCTGCCATCTTCTTACTCTTAATAAGAAATGAACTAGAGAAGCTTCCCTATTTGAATTCTTTTCTTTTTACAGCTCTGCTAGGGGACTGACACAGGGTGTGGGGATGTTCCTGGGGCTCTGTCGTGGTGGAAGTGGTGTCAGGTTTGTAGGAGGAGACTGAGACGGAGCAAGAGGCTTCTCCTGGGTGGTTGCAGCTGGGGAGGGCAGGCTGAGTTTGACTGGGATCACCTGAGCTTCCCAGTGCTGGACATCCACTGTCCCTAAGCCTCCTGCCCTGTGGGAAAAAAGGGGACATTTGCCTTAAAACCCAAGCAGCTTATGGGGCTGAGGGGGTTGATTGGGGTCTCAGCTCCCTGACTCTCTCCAGCCTTTCCACCCAGATGTTGGTGGGGATAAGCGGTCAACAAAACACACAAAAAGGGTTCAAAAATCACAACCATTTTGGAAAATGAAGCAAAACCTGCTTCCAGGGAGGCTGAGGTTGATCTGCTTTGTGTTTTGACCGTTTATGGGGTTCTTATGGATCTCTTTAAAAGCTGTTTCACTCTGCTATTCAATAAAAAGCATATTTACCATAGCAACCACTTAGGCCATGAGGAACATATACTACCTCCGAGATGGAGGCCACCTTCCCAAAGAGCCACAGCTGGCATTTGTAATGTGATCTTTTGTGCTACTTACAATGTTGGAGGGAGAGGAGGCGGAGGAGGGAGTGAGGGAGTGGGGGGGGATTTTTTTGCGTTTTTGGGAGGGGGGGAGGTTCTGCAAGGTTTAATGTTTATTCCTAGCAGCAAACTGTTTTGCCTTGTTCTGTGAATATATATAAATAAAAGGCAGCTTTTTCCACCCTTTTTCCTGGCACCAACCCCAGGCCACATTAATTTTGTGGAGTGAAAATGGTCTTATTTTTTGGTAAATAAAGTTAGAATGGGTGATGGCATTTGGGGGAGATAAAGTGGCTGCAGATGCCAGTTGGCCTGGGATGTGTCAGGCATCTCTGGTGTCCCTGTTGCTGATGCTGTGCCTGCCCTCAACACCTGGGACCTGGCTGCTCTTGCACAGGGCTCTACACCCACTTCTGCATTTGTGAAAACACAGTAAATCTTTTTGTGGAGCAGTGATGGGTATTTCATGGGCATCCTGGTAAGTGTAATGTGTAGGGATAGAAACTGGTTCTCTACCCTGGTTGCTGTGTCCAGTCTACCCATCAAGTGTACCTATGCCAGTTTTTCATCTTCAAATCAGCTGGGCTGCCCTGAAGATCTGTAGGAAAATGCTAACACCTGCAAATCACTTCTTATCTTTCCCCTATCTCTGAAATCAGGATTTGAGGCTAATCTTCATAGCTGGATTACAAAGAGAGGAAAGGAGAGTGTGGGGACTTGGGTTCCCCCCCTCTCCTTTTATTTTTAACTTTTTTTTTCTTTTTTTTTTTTTCCCCCCTCCCTCCTTTTTTTCTTTCCTTTTTTTTCCCTTCCCTTTTTAAACACTTTTTCTTTTCAGTGCTTGGCTGTGACAGCCACAAGCTCCATGTCAGCCTTTACTCCCAGCTCTGATGAAACTCCCCTTAGGAGTTCAGCTTAATGACCCAAGGCTGCATAACATGGCTGTCTGTAATGTCTTCAGTAAAATCTGTTCTGTTTGTCAGCCATCCTCCTTTCAGATTTGTTTAAGAACATTAAGTTAAGGCTACAAAAATTGAAGCAAAAGACCAGCATGAATAATTTGGCTGGATTGCTGCCCCCAGTGCCGAGGGCTGGGTTAATACTGCTTTTTCATGGTGCTTGAGAGAGTCTCCAAGGCCCATAATGAGAAACAGAATATTAAACTGAAATTATGTTCAGTATGTCTTGAGGAAGGTACAGCATGAGGCTCCATTTAAGACCAGTGCATTTATTTACATTTAGGTGCTTCACTGATCTGGTAAGGCTTTTTGCATCTTGCTCTGGCACAGTCATGCTGCTTATCTGTGTCCAAAGGTGAAAGAAAACTGGGGGGAAAATTGTTTTAATAGTATACTATTAAGCTTGCTAGGTGAAAATTTTGAATTCAGCCTGCAGATAGTACTATGATGAAGCTGGGATATTTGTAAAGTGTTTTTTTTATGGTTATTTCCCCCTCTCTTTTTTCTGACCTTTGATTTCATTGAAGGTATTAAGATTTTGTGAAACAGTCTTAGCAGGAAGTTTTGGGTGTAAAGCAGACCCCAGCTGGGTGCCTTGCTCTCAGGGGTTGGGATGTTAGTTGTCCTGAAATCCCATGATCACTGTGCACCTGATCTGATCAACAAGTGTGCTGCCAGCATGGTGATAAGGATGAGAGATGGGTGATGTAGGAGTGGGAATCTCACATGAACATTTTCTGTTGCAGCCTGGACAGGCAAGTGAAAATGAGCAAGGTATGTCTCTGTGAGGATCTCTGAAATCTGCTCACTGCAGAAAGCAAGCTCCTCTAAAACCTTTTTTTATCTGTGTGCATTCCTACAACCTTAAAGAGAAAAAACAGTGCTGTTCTTCCCTGTTCTCTGTGAAGGAAATACTCTGACTCAGCCATACCCTGTTTTGGGCAGGAGTGGGGTGAAGGACCAGTCCTGGGATCCTGCCTCCTGCAGGCTGTGCAAACACTTGCTTTTAGCTTCCTTTGTACGCGGCAAAAACATTCAGAACCCAAGATGATGGTGGCTCAGTACAATATATTCCTTATAAAACAGTAAGAGGTTTAAAAAATTCCTGCATTTTGAAGTAAATGTTAACCTCGAGGGGAAGACTTCCAGCACTTTTTGGCCTCATATGTAAGAAACACAGCCATATAGTAGACTGAATCACCAGGAACAAAGAATCACTGTGCAGTAGTGTATCTATTTTTTTCTTAAAAAAAAGTAAAAATGTTTTCTCAAAACATAACGTGACAAGCAAAACTGAAGGCAAAACTATCTGAAACATACTGACTGTTCTCAGCCTCTTCGATGAGCATGGGCAGAGGGCATCTGGGACCTCTGTGTGGTTTGGAGAGACCAGGAGTTTTTTTCTCAGAGTGACTGGAGTTGAGACTGCACAGTCTGCTCTGCCTGTTCCCTAATTTTTTTGTCTAATGTGGTTTGTACTTTTGCATTTTAAAGAAAAACAAATACCTACTAGTAACAGTTAGTTTTGTCTTAGCCAGATTTTAAAATGCACCTACGGTGTCACTTCAGGCAGGCTGGAAGAGGGGGTACATTCAGCCATACATGTGTCCTGTATGTGTGGAGCCATCTGGAACCATGATCTTGTAACTTCCACTCACAGTGTTCCAAGAGGGCTTTTAAAGCTCTTGCTTTGTTTGTCTTTAATGTTTTGTTGCAGCGAGACTGCTCTTCCTCTGCAGTAACCTCTTGAGATGTTCTTGGATTCCAGACTGCCTGCACCCGTGATAGGACAGCCTCTTCTGTCCCTAGAGATCTGCAGGGTGATCAGGGCACTGTGGGGTTGTGGGGGGAAGGGCTTGGGTGGGCATCATTGATACCAGTGCCTGGTGTTTGAGAGGTGCAAGTGCATGGGCAGGAGGAGAGGGCTGTGCCTGGGCTGTCCTGGTGCCCAGTCAGTCCCTGATGGCTGGGAGGTCATGGACCCAACGTGCCGATCCCAGAGACTCACACTGCAGAAATACCCACGCAGACTTAATTGGAAAGCTCCTTTAGTGACTCTCTCCTTTTTAAATACTCTATACTTTATTTGGCTAATTGCTCTGGCAATTGCAAAGTAAATAAAATGTTTCATTAATACATGCCCAAAAGTGTGCAAACATCTTGTCCTGAATTTTTGGAGCTTCTTGGAATTAAGCCACAGAACAAATTAAGCTTGCTGAGAATTTTGTGGCTGAATCTTCCACAACTAATTCCTTTTGATTTTTTTGTTGGAGAGAGGGTTATGTTTAAAAAAATTCTGAGTACAAACCAGAATGTTTGAGGCTAAGTATAGAACTCACCTACCAGCAGCCCAATAAAGTTGTTTTGGATGGGTTCCTATAAAACACACTCATTATTTTCAGTTCCCATTAAATATGAATGGAAACCTAGTCCTTGATTTATGTAGAGAACAGAAGAAATGTGGGTTTCTTGAAAGTAATTCGATATGTTTGCAAAATAGTTCAGACTTTAAAGGAACTGCTTCATGCCCTTGTGTTTACTCTGTAACACAATGTCCATCCTCTACAGCCCTCGTTTCAGTACTGGAGGTAACTCCTCTGCTCTAACGCTGAGACTGGGGAAATGTGCAGGCTTGTACCTCTTACTGTGAAGTAAGCAGGAATTTAATGTTTCTGCAAATATCAGTCAGCACTAAAGCACCTTCAGAAGACACCTTGGGGCTGGATTGGCAGCTGGGATGAATTGTCACGCTTGGTTGTAGTCAGGAGATCTGTGAGTAGCTCCAAGAAATCTGAAGTATTTGGATGCTGGGATACTTCAGCTGTGAATAAATGCTGTAAAATGTATAGTGCTGCCAACCCCAATTGTTCTAGGATCATGGCTCAGGCCTCAAAAGATCATGAGGATTTGTGGGGGGGTTTTGTATGTTGTTTTTGTTTGTTTTCTATTTCTTAAATAATACATTTTGTATTCTCTTTATTTGTTCTGTTTCCTGAGCCTGCAGGGTATACTCTGCTCAGTCTCAAAGTTTTCTCTACAGCAGTTTGTGAGCTTGCTGTGTGCTGTAAGCGGAGTCTAAGGTTCCTCCCTAAACACTTGACTTCAAGGCTACCATGCCTTGAAACACAGCAAGTATTGCTAGACTGGCTGTAAAATTTTAGGAGTTAGCAACCATAAGTGTCGCTCCAGGAGAAGGCAGCTGAGTAGGGGTGTTGGGGTATGCTCAGCTCAATCAAACCCTCATCCATTGAGCCTCCATTTCTTGTGAATCATCTGGTTTGACTTTGGGAGAACCTGATCCTTGGTGCTGGCCAAGGCTCTGGCTTTGAGTGCAGGGGTGGCTTACCTTGTGATGGATGGCTGCAGCATTCCCAGGCGGGGTCAGGCTTCTCTAACATTACTGGGGAGAGCTCAGCAGGTCCTCCTGAAGCAGCAGGTTTATAGCCGTGGATATTGCAGTGAACCAGCAGCAGTTTTGGTTTCCTGAAGAGGCTGTGTATTCTTGCACATCAGTTGGAGCCTTGAGATTTGGTATTTTGGTTTGTTATGACACACCAGAGTGTATCTCTCACTGACATATCTAACTATTGAAGCTCTCTGAGTGAAGAGGAAGCAAGACAAAAGCTTGCTCATCAAATCTTAAGAAAGATGTAGCTGTGCTGCCTTCAGTGTGGTTGGAATTGCACCTACTGCAGGATTCCCTCTTGTATCTTTTGTTTATAAAATAACCCCTTATGTCCCGACTGTAACACAAATATGATACCTAAATTCTGGCCATTTTTGACTAGTTAGTCCATGATACAATAAACCTGCAGAGAGCAACGTATTGAGAAACCTTCACTGGGAAGATGGCTTAGGAGAGCATTTCAGCACAGAGGAACGGAAGCTGCGTTTTGGATTCAATCACATGGCAGTTTGTTATGCTGGAGCACGCATGCTAAATGAACTTCTAGGGACTTGTGTGGGCCTACAATTAAACATCAGCAGGCTATCAGCTCTCCAGCAGAAGAGTGGTTGTGCCAGGCAGAAGGGAGAGGATGCAGACGGTCTGTCCCCAGAGCCCCGGGCGGGCGCGAGGGCTGCAGCAGCAGCAGCAGCAGCTCGGCCTTGGCAGCGGGCGAGGAGCCGCAGCAGCCCGGGTGATGCTGCAGAGCCAGATGGGTGAGCCTGTCAGATCAAAGTTGATGTGTGCCCAGGGTGGCAGACTTGGCAGGGCCACTCGCCGCAGGTCCTCCTCCCCACACACCCTGTCTGCAGCTGAAGTTTGTGGCTTGATTCAATCTGGAGCTCAGAGAAATAGGTACTGAATAATGCAGCCTCCTCTGGAGCCAGAGCCTGTGTCGACTGGAGCAGGAACAGGAGCAGCCATCATGTGTAGAGCAGAAGATTTAATGGGTATGATATGGTCCTGGCACTTATTTTTCCCCAAATTTCTAGAACCACAGTCTTCCCTTTCCAGTACAGCTTTGGGCTTGTTGATGCAGAGTGGAAAAGCCCAAATACGCAGTCAAAGTAGCTGTCTCAGAATAACTATTCCTCATTATCTCTCCATGCGGCCACTCTTATTCAGCAGTGAGAGGTCCTTTGTGTGGTTTAGCTTAATCCGCTTTGGAAACGGATTAAGCTAAATCTCACAAAGGAACTCTTAGTGCTGAATAACTGTGTCCACACGGAAAGATAATTCGAAATAGTTGTTCTGCATTTTTCAGTTCACACTTGAGCACAAAAACTTTCCTATGCAGATGAGCCCACTTGAATAGGAACCGCCTATTTTCTGTCTAAACAAGGTCTGTGTGCTGTGTCCAGGTGCTGTAGTAAAGTAAACAGCATGTACTTTTCATTAAAAAGAAAGGAAGGAAACAGGCATTGCTGGGCTCAGGACCATTTTTTGCCAAGTTGCTCAAGCCCATGATTATTGCTGTTCTCACCAGTTCATGTGGTTTGGGATTAGATTATTCATGGGATACTTTACCTTCTGGACTATGCAGACATTTCTACACTCTCCTATGAATGGAACTCAAGCTGCTTTGTAAGCCACTGCATAAAGAGGAGGAAGGATGCTTTCTGCTCTGCCCTATGCAGACCTGTTTGGCAAGGGGCAGAGCTATTTTGGAAAGCCTTTGGGAGTTAGAGATGTTACAAATATCAAGGAGCGATGTGTTTGGAAAACAAGCTCCCACCCCTAACTTGTCCCCAAAAAGTGTTATGTACCTATTTTCACAAAAGGAAGGTAGAAATAGTTGTCAAACAGATTTAGGGTTTGGATATGCAGTGGGCTGGTGGCAGGGGTCTGGTTCCAGGGGAACTTACGTGGAAGCTTCACTTGTAAGTGAAGATACTGGTAAGTAAAGCCATTGAGCACTTTAGCAAGGTGGAGAAGCATTGCTCACTCCTCTGTTTCACCAGTGTGGCCAGAACAGATGCTAAGTAACTTGCCCAAGTTGATTTTGAAAAACTGATTATTTCCACATCTAGATTTTAGATGTAAGCAGAAAAGGCTATAGCCCCACAGGAAAGCAAAAAAACCCAACCAACCAAACAAAAACCAAACCAAAACAAAACAAAACCCAAAAACACAGAAAGAAAACCCCTATGAAGCAGCTTTTGAAATCTAAACCTAAAATCCTAACATGTCTCAGACCTTAGAGGAAAATTACTTTTGGTGTCATTTAGGTCCTTGTGTCAGATGTACCTTATACCTCATTTCTTGGAATTAGTTAAGTTTAGGGGAGCTGTACCAGTCCTTCCTCTACGTTGGCTGGCAGTAGCCATGCACCCAGGCTCCCATCTGTAGGAATGATGTGTGCAAAATGAGGGATAGGCTGGTAGCTGGTCATGGACATGCATGGTTTGAACACATATGTTTGTGTGTATATAGGAAGGGTATTCTCTGATTTATCTCCCTGATGGAAGTAAGAAGTAACCAAGAAAGAGGTGCAGTTTCCTAGGAGAGGTGAGCAGTTCTCTAACATGCATTTTTCCTCTTGCACGACTCAAAGACTTCTCAACTACTATTTCCGTGGAAAGTAGCTTCCCCTTCCTTTTTACTTTTTAGGACTTGATTAAAGAAATCATTAAACATGCGTTGATGTCCATTGGTGTTCAGGACAACACTTAAGCATGTGCTCAAAGTATTGTCTTGGGTAGTGATGCTTTTCTGAGTTTGGGCACTGGGAATGAGCATTTATATGAAATAAAGTCCCTTCCTGAGAGACAGGTGTGGCCTCTGCCTGTCCCTCAGCTACTGAGAAGAAAGAGGGAGAGAAAGAGAATAGTGTGACCTGAACTGTTCTCCCCTGGAGCTTGTCCTTGTGCTGACATATTTCTTCCCAGGGGTGTAGGAGGAGCAGTAGAAGAAAAGTTCAAGAAGGATTTTGGTCGCTTGATGCTCATCTACCCACAAAATCTGTCCATGGTCTCCTTCCTTGGCTGGAAAGATAGTGTCAGGGAAAGGAAAGAAAACAAAAGAAGTTGCCCTAATCTATGCCTGCAGAGCTCTGCAATGTCAGTATTGAGTGTTGTGGGCATGTGACTGCCCTGTAATAAGGAAATGATGTTTTATGGAGGAAAGGAGAATAAAGAGGCCTGAAAGCCACCAGACTTTCTTGCTGTGCACTTAGGGCTGTGAGCACTTCTCCTGCCAAGCAGCTGCATGGAAGCCATATCATTAGAAAACCCCAAATGTCTGCAGTGAAGTTTTCCCTGGCGGCAGATCTTCTGTCACTGCATTTTGGGCATGTCTACGTGGTTAATTAATATTAAGCAAGCAAGAGTTTGAATTGCTAAAGCTGTAACTGCTCCACGTTGACTCCTCATGTCAATGCTTTTCAGGCATGTCCAGCTCTTTGGAGGGAAGTAGTTCACTGGACATGAAATAACCTGCTCCTTATTAAAGGGCTCTGATGGCCTGGACGGGTTACTTTAGGATAAGCTCTGGTGTGAACTGAAGCAATGCTGGTTGCTCCACAATTGCTGCCCAAGGGGTAAATGTGAAGCAGCAGCTGCCATTTGGACTGAAGGTGTCCAGCATGTGGCTGGGCAGTTGCAGAGGTGCTGTAAGGCCTCACTGGGCTCACCCTGCAGTGACTTGTTCTGCTTGTCATGCCCGGGGCATGTCCAGGGAGCGTCCACTCACACTGGAGATGGACTGTTAAGCTCCATTCCTGCACAGGCAACGCTTGGACACCTCAGATCACTGTGCTGAGGAATCTGTGGGATGAGTAATCAGTGAGAAAGTGTGAGGGAGCAGTCCTAGCACTGGTGGAAGAAGAGAACAGCCAAAGAGCTGGTGCCATGTTCTCATCTGGTCAAATCAAGCTGCTCCAAGCCTGGGTGCCCAGCTGGGCTTGTGACTTTTGCATGAAAGCATCACCCTGCTCCTGTTTGCTGGTGGTTGGATTTGGGGCCTTAGTCTGGGGTTGGAAAATTAGGTACCCTTCCCTTCCCAAGAGCCATTCAAGCATGATAGTGGCTTCTCCCTATGGACACAGTTTCACTGATGTGACTGTGTAATGAGCAGGTCAAAGCACTTGGTGCAAATTAAAGATAATTTCATTACCATTTTGTTGTTACCTGTGTTTAGGAAGATCTAGTAGGCAAGGAACTATCAGAAAAGCAGATTGTTGTTGCTGCCTCAGGTTGCCCAAATCCAGGGGAGATGGGGCTGTGCAGTGCACAGCACAGCAGCAGTTGGGTTGCTCTTCGTGTGTGGCGTGACGGGCACCGTATGCTCACGTCCCTTTCCCAGAAAGGTAACGTGTTCTGCATATCAGATCATGGCAAAGCTGGAAGCGATGTACAGCTCCCCTGAGTCTGAGTTCACAGTCCAAACTGGTAGGCTAGCCTGTCTCTGACATGCATATTTAATGCTGTAGTTGTCTTTGCATATTTTGCTGGAGGGGACTAAAGGCAAAAAAAACCCTCTGGTTGCTCACCTGTCCTTCAGCACAGGTGAGCTTTGCACTTTTTCCCTTGGACATCTGTGAGACATTTAAAAGAGCATCATGGGTTCCTGACATCAAAGAGTTAATAGCAGTGAGTGGGTACAATAGCTCATTAGGACTTAAACGTGGGCTGCAAACTCAGAAATCTTGATAATTTTGGTCTATAAGGACACTGAACTTTCAACCCTAGTTCAGCAATAATAAATGCCTGTTAAGTAAGGCTTCCTTTTATAAAGAGAGGGTGGATGGATGCATTTCAATGGGCTTTAAAAGTATTGCTACTCGTTTCAGTGTCTGCTGGCCGAATGCATCCGGGCATGGGAAGGCATTTCAAGATCTGCACAAAAAGCACTTTGAAGTATAACCTTTGTGAGCATCTTAGCTAAACCTGACTGCAGTTGGAAACAGCACTTTATCTATTTATCTATTTATATATTTATTTATTTGGGAAGTATTTTTCTTTCAAAATTGCTTTTAAAAAACCCCTCCAAACCGAAAATAAACCTGTGAGCAATTAAATGAAAATGCAGTTTTGAAACTTTGACCCAAAGTGAAAGGTGATGGTGTATGTTTGCTTTTCATGTGGATGTTTTCATAACCAAATATATCAGTGCTGATTTTTGAAAGTGGGGAAGGTGAAGCTGTGCTTTGGGATAGAGCTGAGGGAGCTGCTGAGGCTGGCAGCCCTGCCACCCTGGAGAAGAGGGGCTCAGGAACCGAGACATCCTCCAGCCCAGGCTGGCTGTGCCCAGAGGAATCCCAGCGAGGAGCTCAGAAATCATTAACAGCCCGTTTGTTTACCTGTAGAAGGTTCCATTACAGGGACTAAGAGTCGAAACAAATCTCAGAGTGGCTGCAGGTTACCACTTCATAAGTTGCAACCTTCCTTGCCTTGAGTTCACAGGTCTTGATTCAGATGGGCTTCTGCTGAGGTCCTGTATGAGACTTGAAGCTCTGTGTGTGTGTGTGTGTGTGTTTTACCTCGCCTCTCGGAGAGCACGAGGGAGACCTCCGTGAAGAGAGTGACAGGGTTTGATATAAACCAGCAGGACTGCATTGCTGCCATTATTCGACAGTAAAGCCTTTCACAATGCCATATGCTGTGCATTCCAGCGCAGCAGCCGAGGGTGTGATATAGTTAAAGCACACTCGGCAAACAGGAAACGCTGGTGACCGCTGTGTATGCTTTTCATGGAGATAAAGTATTGAGAGCGTAACGAAGGGAAA
>VZTR01015567.1:73620-121421 GCA_013400775.1 Chaetops frenatus
AAAAAAAAAAAAAAAAAAAAAAGAAGTGCTGGGAATGGGGGGAGAGGACGGCAGGGGTGAAGGAGAGGGTTATATTTTGGGTCTGACGCTCCGGTCATTATGAAAACGCCGGCAGGAAATGCAGCCGCGAAGCAGCCGAGAAAACACTGCTTCACTCCAAGATGTTTGTTTTACTCCATTACAAGTATTTTCTAGTTTGCTGCTGGGTAGCGAGAGTGGGTGTGTGTGGTTTGGTTTTTTTCAGAGTGTTTTTCTCTTTTTTTTTTTCTTGTTTGTTTTGTTTTGTTTTTTTAATTAACTTTATTTTATTTTTAAAGTTCCTGCCACTCTGGCTTAGTACCCAACTGCCTTCCCCTCTACCCTACCCTGGTTAATAATGAAAGGCTATTTTAAGGGACTGGAGTTCAGTAAAACATATTTCATACTCCAGGAAAATGCGGACATTGGTGTTTAACCTAAGCACAGTTATTTTCCTGGGCAGTGGCTCTGCAAAAGGCATTGCAAAGCCTCCTCAGAGTTAGGAAGTCGCTATTGCAGGGCAGGGAGGAAGGCAGGGGGATGGGACCAACAGGTCCTCGGATGGGGAGAGCTCTGAATCATAAACACACCATAGCTTTAATAAAATAAATGAAGTGGAGCCTTTTCAGACGAGGGCAGACTGTATTGGGGCAAGCCAGGCTTTTAACGTTGGGAGTGAAAATTGACAGGCTGAGAACTGGGACATAAACAAAAATGTCAGGCCCTGGGAGTCTTGTTCACTGGACAATGTCTCAATTGTTTCAGTGATTTTTCGCAGGCAGCAGGGGATAGTGGGAGATTTAACTCTTTACTGGCCGTGCAGGAGCTGGAGGTGCTCGCAGAGTGAAGAAGTGGCAAAAGTGAGCATTTTTGTTTGGAAATGATTAAGCATGTCAGTGGGTGATAAGGGAAGGTCACACTGTTCTCTGCATACTTGTCTGCTGTTAAAGTTGGGCTTTACACTTCCTTAATTTTATTAAGGCTTTGCTCCTTACTTGGAAAAACATGTTTTGGCATTTTTTTTCCCCTTCTAATTTTTTTTTCTTTTTATCAGGAAAAATGAGATCATGTGGCAGACCAGTAGATATATAAGAAGGGAAAGTGGTTGTGTGTTGTGTGTGTTACATGTTACATCTTACATTTTTAAAAAAAAATAGTATTTCTTCATTAAATGGCTGACAGGCAAGCTTGGTATTTTAAGGCTGTCTAGATTATTTGGAACAGACTGGAATGTGAGATAGGGAATGCCTTTTATTTTATTAACCACTTTACTGTTTTGCTTAAGTCTCAAAATAAAAAGCCATCTTCAAAGAAGGCAGAGGAGAGGCGAGGAGCTTAGTTGTCTCATCAGACTTTTGCTTTATTTATTATAAAAACAAATATTGAAACCTGTTGCATACCAGTCTGACGTGGGCAAGGTCCAGAAAGCTGTAGCTGGTAATTCTTTACTCATCAGATTTTGAATGTGTGTTTTGTTGTGGGCAGGGGGGAGGAGGGCGAGACGAAAACCAAAGTTGCTTCTTCAGGGCGCAAAAGCTGTTGAGGTTTATTTGCAGGAAGATAAACCTCTTTTAATAAAACGTGGGTCTTGTCTCAGTTGAGTGAAGTTGAAACATTTTACAGGCTGGAAGCCAACTCGCTTGGTGTGCAGCAGCCTGGTATTAAAGGTCTGGGATGTGCTGAGGTTGCTTTAACTTAATTTATGGAATAATAATGTATCCCATTTTTGTATCCGTGCATCCTCCGGCTGCTTTGTGTTCGGATGCATGTTTGCAGCTCCACACTTTCTCCTGCTTTCACGTTTGTCCTTCCCCAGCCCCTGCCTGCTGCTGGTGGGTAGGCAGGAGGCCAGGAGCAGCCCAGGGCTCTCCACTGCCTTCCTGCTGGGCAGGAAATGACCTCCTCCGTGACTGCTGCACGCAGTAATGCAGCTAAACTCGTGCTCATGGGCAGGCTGGTCCCCAAATTCCTGCTTGGGAGATAACGCTCTCCTGTGTAATAAGGCTGGGAAAAGTAAGCTCGTTCCCTCCAGCTGCTTCCCTGTGTGGTTCACATGGATGGGAGAGAGAGAAGAGGGTGAAAACAATGGCAGTGTCCTATTGAAACAGGCTGTCTCCAAAAGCCAGAGCAGGGAGAATAAGTTGCTGCCCCTCCTACAGTCTGGCCAGGACTGGAGACAGTGGGCACTAAAAACACTTGCTAGAGCTCCTGACGAAAATCTGGCTCCATATGTGTTTTGAAGTGATACTGGTTTCAGAGATTTAGAAAAGTTGTTGACATATTGGAGCAGTTGCTTCCCTGAGTAAGTATCCTGAGTAGAGCTGGATTTAATAATTTATAATTAATTATTCATGCAGCAAAATGAATTGCTTTTCCTGTTAGTGAAGGATCACTGAAGAGATCGTGATTTTTTGTGGAACTGT
This sequence comes from Chaetops frenatus, assembly GCA_013400775.1. Classification (NCBI taxonomy): domain Eukaryota; kingdom Metazoa; phylum Chordata; class Aves; order Passeriformes; family Picathartidae; genus Chaetops; species Chaetops frenatus. The sequence continues at coordinate 76,062 of VZTR01015567.1, forward strand.
GTTTGTTACTCATCCACAAGTCTCAGCATTTTGTCTTGGAGATCATCCACAAGCAGTTCCTGAGCTGGCTGAAGTTGGGGCTCCTCTGAGCAGAGATGGGGAACATGTGATACATTTCTGTCCCCTGGGTTGAGCAGTGAGTGATACTCTTTAATTAATAAAAGTTTATTTTCCATGAAGGTTCTCCAGTACTTGCATAAATTCACTGTCTTGGCAAGTGTCCTTACCGCTGAATTGTTTTGCTGGTGTAGTCACAGAAAGCAGCTGGCTTTGTCACTGAATGAGTTTCTCCTATTTACTGCAGAGCAAAGTGTAATGCTGATCTAGTTCTGGTTGCCCTGGTTTTGTATATTACAAACATAGAAGTAAAGAAATCAGTAGTTTGAAGTATTTTCTTAGGACTATTTTGAAATTTTCACCCCTTTCTAGTCGTGAATAGCAGTCAACTTTGATTTGAAAATAAACTCATTACTGATAATAACAGCCTACAAGAGATCTCTGCTTCTCTGCTCCTCCCCATCTCCTAGAGAGACATAACTGCTGTTCCAGGTGAAACAATGCTATTTTTGGTTCCCTTGTAGAACATGTTCACAAGATGTCTGCTATACAGCTGGACAGCCCTTCTATGTGTCTGTTTGGTTGCCACAATAGTTTCCAGGGCCATCTTTTCCTAGACATCCCAGTTAGCAAATAGCCAATTCTCTAGTTTAGATAAACTGGTAGGTGGGGAGATAGTGGGGACACTGAGGAGAAAATGCTCTGTGTAGCTATATGTAGTGTCTATAACCCTTCAAGGCAGCTCAATTGTCCAGGATGAACAGCACCTTTAACCTTTGCTTATGTTATTAAGGTTTTGGTGAGGTGTAATTAGCAGGTCATCTGCTCCACTTTGTCTCCCACCCTTGTTCTAGGACGTGCCAGCACGAGCCCATGGAGCTTGGGCGTCATGTGCTCTCATGTCCCTTCACCTCACAGGACCTGAATCCTGCTTGTGGAGTTTGGGAAACTAGCGCAAGAAATGGGCTAAGTCACACTTTGTAAGAGCTGGATGTTGTTTGCCTGCCTTCTGGAATGAGCACGTGCTGGGTGGTGTAAGGGTTTGGATGCCTCTTGCTGATGTGCTTCTCCTGTGAATATTGACTCAGCCTGGTGAGATACAGGTGTGGTGGTGGTTCAGTGAAGGGCTCAGAGAAACACTCCTGTTGTTCTGGTTGGGTGTTTGGAGGTGTGATTGAGAGCTGCCACAGATTTGAGATAAGGCCATTGAAGCAGGGAGCAGTCTCTTCCCTGTGCTTCCAGCAGGAGAGCTGTACCTGTCTAAGGGATGAATGACTCCTGTACAGCTCTGCACTCATGCTGCCCTTGCACTGGGTACCTCCTGTTTTAGATATCACTCCTGCCTCTGTGAGGAGGGAGGAAAGGACTTTTAAATCCCCCTTTTGCTGCTTGAACATTTTCCCAGTGAAACCTCAGGATAAACATGGACATTCAGTTTGTCTGGAGTCTTCCCTGCAGGCCACTTCTCACTGGCATCTGCTGCACCTCCATGTTGAGGTGATGGAGGAAGTTATAGATAATGGTACTTTGCACTTATGTAGCACTTCACATTTCCAAAGTGCCGTAAAAACCCCAGGCTCCCTATCAGTCCCTGGGGGAAGAGGGAGCTCGGCATTATTACCCTCATTTATGGGCAGAATAGCTGAGATGCAGAGAGGTTAAGTGGTTTGCCCAAGCCCACACAACAAGTCAGTGTCAGATCTCAGATTAGACTCGGAGTTTTCTGGCACTTGCTGTCATTGTGCAATCAGCTGGAGTGCATTTGCCCTCATGAGATGCTCCTTGTCAAGCATGGAAACTTCGTGCAAAGCCTTTCGAAATGTGCAGAGAAACCCTGCTTTGGAGACAATGCTGATTGCTTCTGTTTATATTTTAAGATGGACTTAGAGGATATTTTACAGATCCTTTCAAGAGGCAAAAAAATTGCCTTCAGTGGAGAAAAGTTCAGACTAAATTACTGGTCAGTTAATGGTGGTATCTCATTGTGCTGGGCAGGCTGTGAGGGCCTGTGTAACCTGGCCTGAGAAGCACTATGTAGTGAAGCAAAGAAGTTCTTCAGTACCAGCAACTTCTTACATATTTTAGGTAGAGAAGGCACAGCAAGAGACTCCTGTCTGTGAGAAACAATGCCCCATGGGATTGCTCTCAAGGAACTACTTGTATGTGAGGACTCTTTTGTTAGGGAATGAGTGCCTCTGCCTAGCACAGAGTAATTTGCTTTCAAAGTAGATTAAACTAAACTGGGAGGATGCTGTTAATCTTTAGCTGTGGGTTCTGCATCTGTATTTGATCTGGAATAGATACTCTCATTTAAAATTGCATTTGTGTATTCTAGATTGATTTATCTTTTTCATATGGAGACGAGGCCTCATCTCTCAAACCACAGTTGATTGAGATACCAAAATTACCAGGTTAATCAATGAGGGTGTCAGGCAACTCTTTTCCTCTGCTAGGTGATGCAGATTTTGAGAGGGATCACTACCAGTACTCTCCAAGCATGGGTTTGAATGGGCAGTATCTGAATTATTTCCCTGGATGCCCAGCAGTTAAACTGGCTGTGGCTGTGAATAGCACAGATTTGCTGTTCTGAAAGAAGTGAATGAAACTGGGCTGGAGGAACATACCGGCTCACTGTTGAGGTTCCAGAAGAGGCTGTCAGAGTGGTGCCCATGTCTCCCAAAAAGTAGAGCCAGAGGGTGGCTGGGTGCAGGCTGGGTGGCTGTGGGGAGGGATGGGGAATGCCTGTGCGTCAGTGGGAAACCACAGGGTGTGGTGCGGGGTCGGGGAACTGCAGGGACAATGAGCCTGTGGTAGGCAGCTGCTGATACCAGAGAGCCCCAGCTAATCATGGTTTTGTGTGGCGTGGTCTGTTTGGATTAAAATACAAGGGTCGGGGCTTGTTTTTTTTTTTTTTTTTTTTTTNTTTGGGGTCTCAGATCTTGTCATTTAATATCTGCATTCCACGGAGAAAGCGGGAATAGCCTCCCTGCATACACGCTTTTAGGTGGAATTAGCATGCCTAGGCCAATTTTTGAACTTTACACCAAGCTTTTATGCGCAGTTGAGTCACTGCATTTGTTTTTCAGGCTTTTAGTTTTCCATTTCAGTGGTGGAAATATGCCTCTTCTGGCCTGGCCCAGGGGACACATAGTCTGCAAATACCTTATTGCAGTGCTGGGGGACGCTGGCAGCCCAACAGGCTGCTCCAGGAGAACACTTTGGTCCCAAACCTGCCTGAGCAGTGGCTTTGGGCAATGCCACCTCTTTGGCTGAACTCAGATCATCAGGTTGCAGATGGATCATGTGTTCTTTTCTGGGACTTGCCCCCACCTTGCCCTGTGGCATGTTTATGTGACACTGTATGGGACAAAGGCATTGTGCATTATCACATGGCATGTTCAGCATTCACAGGTGACAGCCAGAGATGTACCTCTGTGCTCTGAATTGTTACACCATGGTGGAGGATGTCATACTGTGTCCAGAGATGTTTCCCCTTCCCCCACTGCCCACATGCCAAAATAAATATCTGATATGAAAGTCAAGGTACAGAAACCAGCTGGATTGTACAAGAGGTCCTGTCTCCTTTCTGCTGTTGTTGTTGTTATTTTTTTAATATAATTTTCCTGATGGGTTGAGTGACTGTCTACAGTAGAATAAAGGGATGGAGAAGATATTTTGGCATTTCTTTGAGCAGTAGCGTGTTCCTTCTTTGAAATACGGGAAATTTTTTTGTGTTTGCTTTGAGTTTTTTTGTTTGTCTGCTCATTTGGGCTTTATATTCCACCCCCCCCACCCCATCCTCCCCCCTTCCTTTTACAAATGGAGGAGAGCAGAAATTGTGTGCATGTGTGTGTGGTGCCCTGCCAAGCAGAGAAACTAAACAGACAGCCTCTATTGCTTTTGCTCTCACATCTCTAACTTAATTATGGGGGAGGCAAGGGGTGTGTTGTGTTTAATGTACTCCATGCTTCCAAAACTCTGCACTCTCACATGCTAGGGGCTGACCACTGGCATGGGCTTTCATTAATATTTTTTCTTTTCCCTGCCCTTCTGAATCGCTACTTTTGGTTTGGGGGCTTCTTTGTAACAAAATTCTTTTATTTTTATTTTTATAATTGCTCCTGGATCTACAGAAGCGCATGTCGAAAATCATCTCAATGTCACTAGTCTTTAGTTCAACAAGAACGCTATAGAAACGAAAGGTTCTGTCATCCATCAGATTTTCTGTTCCATTTGTTGAAGATGAAAGGCAAGTGAATTTAGTGCTCACTTTCTTCTCCTTCTGACAGTTATTGATCCTCCCTGGAACTCTGCAATTCACGCTCGGAGCCGGCGCTGACACAGGGAATCCCCAATTTATTATGTGTGTGCTCACTAGCGCCGCGTTAGTGCAGCACATTTGCCCTGCCTTTTCCAAAGCCACTTGTTAATTTTTCAGCTGCACCTTGTGAGCTGGGATTCTCCCCTTTCTAGCCTGTTTTGCCTTACAAGACTTTTAATCTGGAGGCTGTTGATGTTTGAGAAAAAACTGCTCTAGCGTGTGCTTTTGTGTAAGTGGTTTCAGAGGCTTTCTTGGTTTGTACAAAACAAGACTGAATACTGTTCTTTGAGACAATGGGGTATAGGAGGGAAGGATCCTGCAGCCTATTGGTTTTTAGTTGAATTTTATGGTCATTAAAAATGCAAGATTGTTAGGTTAGAGACAGCCCCCCGGTTAAAATCATGGTTGTGGAGTATGTGTGCTTATTTGATGGCTTCCATCACCAGAAATAGAACTGCAACAATGTGAAAGGAATAGATATAATCGTGGGAAGTAGCATGGTCTTCCATGTCCGTTCTCCCCATGGCCTTTAATTGAAGATATATCTGGGTAGATGGGAGCAAAGACTCAGGGATTTCCCCCAGTGCTTCCAAAGTTGAGCAAATGCAAACCCAACATACCGTGTTGCAGACTGGAGCTGACTTTAGCCTGCCTGGCATGATGTATGGGCCCAGGTGATGTCCTGGACCATGCTCTGCTGTATGCACGTGTCTTGTGTGTGGTGCCCAGCACGGCATGGGGGCACCAGTCTTCTAAATATAGATTTGTAATGCTCTGTGCTCTTCCAGCATCTCCTATGCCTCAACACGGTACCTCCTCTTCTGTGACTGAGGATGGTAAAGTCTTACACACCAATTTCACGAGGCTTCTACTTCTTTGATGTCAGTGAGAGCCTTTTAGTGTAGGTGCAGTGAAGGTGTAATCTCTTGGTTATTCCCTGCTGAGCAATTACAAATTATGTAAGTCTGCCTTTTGTTTGTGTAAATGTTCATGAAGTCCTCTGTCCCTTGTGACCAGTCAGGGATATGTGTCACTCTTCTAGTCCTGGTCCTCTTTTTTCTCCAGGCTGCTTTGTTCTTGTGGTTTTCTTAGCCCTTGGCCAACAAAACACATTTCCAACCAAAATCTTACAGAACAGAGAGGAACAGCCTCTTTCTAAAGAGGCCAGACTTGCTGTGGGTCAGGGTGTAGCACCTTTGGGCTCAGCCTGGGGAGGGCAGCTGGACTGGCCACGCAGAGCTGATGGTAATCAGGCCTCCCCAGCTGCTTACAGGCTTTGCAGGAGGTTGGAGGGCCCTTAAAAAAGCAAGTTTCACATCTGCTTTTGTTTATCCTTTTTGCTGCCGGCAAGGCTGAAAACTTAATAAATTGCATGAAACTTAAGGAAACATGAATATAAGAGTACTAGATAAATTACAGAAGCTTGCCTACCTGTAACATTTTTTATAGCATGAATGGGACGTGTGTATTATTTCTTTATAAAAAATACACCATGTCTCAGCCTCTCACCGAGGTTCTCTTGTTTAAACATTCCTCTGTTCTTGCTACTTCTGCTCCTCAGCTTCCATCCACCTCTAGCTCTTCCCAAATTTTAACATCGTTTTTTGGTGGCAGGCGTTTAACGCACCAGCACTCTGAAGATATGATGATGGTTTTTGGAAGGATATTTATGAAGCGGTTTTTAAGTATTTTGGAGGCTCATGTCTGAAGGAACAGATGAAAGAAAAATCCTTGTAATGCTGGTAGCATATGCACGCTGTACAAAGAATGTCTCAAATATGTGCCTGTATTTGCTCTTAATATTCTCACCATTTTTTCAGCCCAACTCTCCTGGCAGGGGCAGGGATGAAAGGGGAATTGCGAGAGAGAAACAATAAACTTTTAAAACAGACGCCTTAGTAAGAGATGCTGTAACTTCAAATATTTGCAGTTCCTTTGTTAAAGAACTGGCATTGCACATTAACCTTAATGTAAGTGTAATATAGCATGTATCTGAGGTGGAATTGAAGAATATGAATTTCTGCAGCTAATGGTTTTTGAATAAATTCAATACAATTGTCTGGCAGTTATTAGCAGAATGTGTGAATCGGGGGCTATGCAACACTGTATACTTTGAAGACCTTGAACTATTTCTACCAGTTAAGTGCTGTTAGATAGAATCTGCTGAAAATTAGCTTCATTCAGTAATCATACAATATAGTGAGCTGTTCTGGCAAAAAGCATTCTCTGCTAGCATTGAGTCAAAATAAATTCTTCTGTTCTGTCCTGAATTGCATACAGTATCTGACTGAGGTCAGATAACCTGGCTGCCGTGCCTGCGTGTGTGGATGTGCCACCCCTAGGTGTGTGTAAGGAGATCTGTGCCTGCATGTAAATATTGCCCTATAACTTGCCTTGCTCTCGTGCCCGCTCTGGGCAGGTCACAGGCGCCCTGGCTTTCTCCAGGCACTGGCTGACCCTGCACAAGTATGTGCTCCCTGCTCCAAAACATTAGTAACGCTACATTAGATTGGGCTTAATTTGGGCTTACACAAAAATAGCCAGTGCCTGTATTATGCAGAATGTCAAGCTGAATATTTGTGATGGCTTTTCCTCGCTTTATTATGGATCCTCTGGGTCTGATGGGAGGAGAGCATGAGAGAGGATGAGAAGGAACACAAAGGACCAGCGGAGTTTGGCCTCCTGTGTGCTGGACGTCACAGTTCAGTGCAAGCCAATGCAGAATTACGTTGCTCACTCTGGTGTGGCATCTAGGCTAATTTGTCTCGCTAATTACGCTGGGTGTAGGAGTATGCTGATGCCATTAACAATGTCCATGACCCAGGCTGGTCTCCCTACCTGAGCTTTATGGTGCTTCATGAGCGTCTGAGCTTTCCTGGAGCTGGTGACTCGATGAGACTGGCAAAGTGTAAAGGTCCTTGTAGACCAGGGCAGTCACACGCTGTCAGTGCTGTCACTTAACTTATGTGGGCAATACACATGCTATATAATTATTCTTGGAGAAGATAGGTGAGTTATTTGTCAGTGTTTGCTAATAGCAGTTGTGTATGAGACTGGCTTGTCTTCCTTACAGTCATGATTCCTTACAGTCAATGGAGAGCACTCAGGTCTTCACAGAGGCTTTATGAGCTGTATTTAGCAAAGATGTTCTCATGGATAAAGCATGAGAAGTGATGATTTAAGTTACACCTCAGGGAGCAGGGCTGAAGGGATGGAAGAATGACCAGTACCTGAGGAGGGATGGAGTTATGAATGATTTTCTGGTTTATGCTGAAAGTTCGTGCAGAGTGAAACGGAGGGGAACAAACTGGATTCAAACATGATTAATCCTCGAGGGTGCACAAAGAATAGGGAGAGACTGAATGAAATAACGTGTGGGGATTCTTAGCTAACTCCTTAAGCTAAGGGTGTCTTCTTAAGGAAGCCGAGAAATTGGATCCTTTCCTTATCCTTCATATCTGCCCCAATCTGTTTGAAGTATGATCACCACCCATGTGGAAGTAGACACCATATACTGAAGAGGCAGCAGTCAGCTCAAGCTTGTTGGTAGGAGTGGTGGGAATGCAAATGTCAGTGCATGATTTGAAAAATCTGGTACTCTTGGAGGAAAGGAGGTTTGCACCACAAAACCAGCTCATCCATTTTCCAATAGGGTCTGTAGAAAATGGATCCCACAATCCCACATGGTCTCTGGTGTATTACAAGGTTTCATTTTTGTGGTCACCTCTAATTTGCCATGCAGACTGCTAAAGGAAAGAGTTTTGGTTCTGGCCTCAAAGTGTTTAAAATGCAACTGGTAAAAGCATTGTGGTAAGTGTAGTCCCAGAGTTTTGCAGGAGTTGAACTTCCATGAGTGTCTGATGCCCCTGCTGTGTGTAGCTACCAAAGGGCCTGTCTCTAAGGGATCATCAATATGAAACTCTGCACACAGTTGCTATACCCCTAGGTGTTTTCACAATGTGTGTGAGTTTCAATATAAAAATCTAGGAGAGATTCCCTGAAGGAACTGGAATTTCTGGTGTTGCAAAGTCCTTATTAGGAAATTGGAAAGATACACTGATGAGTATGCCTGTTTAAAATCAGATAGTACAACAGTTCCCACCATTATTCTCCTTTGGAAGCATTGTTTGTTAACTAAGTTGGTGTTTCAAATTAAAATGAAAATGGAAAAGAACAGTAAGCAAATATTTTTCTTAAATTTGGGTATTTGTAATATTTAGAAAAACAGTAACTGGATAATTGCTCTTCAACCCAGTTCCAGTGCAATAGTGGATACTGAGGTCAAGTTGTCTAGTTTCATGCTCCTTCGGTGAATCTGTATATAACTTTTCTGTCCTAGCAGCTCTATATTTATTTAATGTTTTCTCAGGGTAGCCATGCATAGAACCACGGTCTAGTTTTGTTATCAGAAGACTGGCAGTAACAGGCCCATATTGTGCTGCCTCACCATCTGGGGTCAATGAGAAGTCCTGCCCATGAGTATGGACTGACCATTCTCACATGAGAACCTTAAATAACTTTTGTTTATATGAAAGGACTAAGATTTGTGGAAATGCTGGTTGGAACTAAACGTTTTAATGTCCAAAATTATAGTATGTTGTGATTGTTCTGGCGCTACTCTAGCAGAACAAAAGCCCTTGCATGGACTATAAGTCGTGTTAAGTTTTTAAAGAAGTATTTAACTTCTGGGGTTTTTTACCATTAGTTATCAAGTTAAGAAAGAATGGGGAAGTGGCACAAATGGTAGAAGTCCCATTTTGTATCCCATGGCAATTATTCTTTTAGTCTCATTTCTGTTCCAAGCCTGTGTGAGTGTTCTGGTGGATCTGGTGCTTTTACACCCTTCATAACTGTGGGTTGTGGTGGGATCTCTGGTGGGCTGTCAGCTTGCTGCTTCGTTGCAAACCAGTTAATAGCATGGAAGGTGGAGAGTACCTTCTACCTTAGCTGGGGGGTCAGCAGGTTGTGAGCAACGTTATCTCCAGGGTCTGCTGTGCCATGTTCTCCTAATAGGCAAGACCTTCTTGCAGCATGGCTTAGGGAACTTTGGAAAGCATCTTGGATGGAAATGCCAGACAGTTGTTTTGTTCTTGTTAGCAGCTTTTATCTGGAAGCTTTAATAGCATCGCTGCAAATTGTTGTTTAATAACTGGCTTCTTTGACGACTGTGTATCTATTGGTAATGAGGGAGCTTATTTTACCAAAGTGCTGCAAAGAAATCCAGGGGTGAGGGTGGACCTGGATAAATTGCTTTAATACAACTTTTGTTTAATAGAGGCTGACTTTGTACAACAGATGGATTAACAGATGAGATTCCCCGTTATTTCTTCTGTAATTCTTTGTAGAGGGTCTTTACTCTGTCTATCCAAAAATGAGTCCATTCTCCTTTCTGTAAGTTTTGCACGCTAATGACAGAGATGAGTAAAGAAAAATAGCTCATCCAGCTGCAGGCTTTCTAACACAGCCATTAGGTTTAGGCAAGAAAATGTTGGAGAGAAAAAAGTGCTCTCCAGCAATTGTAATTAAGGGAAGAGCACCAAATACTTGTAGCAATATGTCAGTATTTTGAAATAACATTGCATCATGTTTTACCTGAAACTTCATTAATGATAGCATAGATGGCCTCTTTATCTTGCCAGCATCTGCCCTATTACTGATTGAGACTAAGGGCCAGGCATGTGGAGTAATTCTGTTGAAATAGTTGTTTTTGTGTTTTATGCAACTGACAACCAAATCTGGCCTCTGGAATTTACAGTCAACCAAGCAAATGAGCTTTGAGCTCACTGTGGGGTTCGTTCTCCTTTAATACAACAAAGACAAGCTGCTAAAGGCAGCCTGCAGTAACACTGCCTCAGGTTCAGCTGAGCATCCATCAGTATCAAAACATCTCTTCATGCTCTGCTTCAGGGTCACACTTCACCTGTGTTTGTTGCTCGGCAATGGAGGGAAATGAGACTCCACGCCAGGGGCCTCCAGCTTGTCTTCTGTTGACTTATGACCATGGGTGGCCTGTCCCTAAGCAAGTTGTAATAGGGGAGGTAAAGATAATTACAGAAAAGCCAGTTTTTGGTGGGCTGACCTTCTCCCTGTCTTCCATCAGAAAATGGAAAATGGTTAAAAGTGGCTGCTGTGTGTCCCTACTGCTTGTAATGGGAGCTGCATTTGAATGCTAGGATTGGTGCCTCTCAAATTCAGTAGTCCTGCAGATGCAAATGAAGAAATTTCCACCAAGTATGCACCTCTCCCAAGCAGATAATAGGGCCAAGGCAAATGATACTTCACCCCAGGGTGGTGACAATATGGGCTGTTTTTATCTGCCAGTGCCTTGTGTGGCTTCTGAAATATTGAAAGTAACCAAGGGGAACTGATGCATCCTGGAAAATCCTGAGCAACCATAGAAGCACATTTTTATAATTGCCAGAAAATGAAGAATGCCAGAGTCTCTTGACAAGATTCACATGGGAGGAAGCAGCTCTGCTGGGTGGTACCCAGCCCTCTCTGCTGTTTGATACCAAATGTGGTGACATTAGGGTTGTTGATTCCAATCCGTTTTTTCTTGGTCATATGCACAGAGCTGTTCCCTGACCAGTGATGTTGCACCACTTCGCCGCCTGAGTCATGAATGTGTTTGATGCAAATTCTGAGGGTGGCAGGCAGCCCATTGTTTAAAGAAACAGTTCCCTCCCTCACACAGCCACCTGGAACAAGCTCCTGTGAGACTTGATTTTATCAGCCTCAGCTTTTCTTTTGTTAGCCAGCGTTGTGTTCTTGCTATGTGTTCCAGTGTGTTTTTCGTTTTTCTGAAGATGTTGATCTGTGCAGGTTGTGGGACAAAAAACTCACCATTTTCTGCACAGCTGAAACAAATGAAAGAAATAAGACTGAGGAGCAGTACTAGGGCTGCCTCTGACAAGTTGAGCGGGCACAAGGGAAGAAGTAAAATGCATAGTGTTGGAACAAAACATGCCTTTTGGTTTTGGTTTGTGTATTGTGCTTAGCTCATCAGTTTCTGTGCACCTACTCTCTTCGTTAAATGTGTATCTTCCCCCTCTCACCATAAGTGTTCAGAAGCATGAAATCCTCTGTTTCCTCCTCCTGCTGGGAATATTCATTTTAGCTCATGCTCTCAGCTCTTCTTTGCTTTCCAACAGCCATTTCTACTTTCTGCAATTGAGGCTGTCCTTGTTTCTTGCTCTTCTGCCAGCTCTCCTGACTCTGTCCCTGTGTTTGCATCCCTCCTCGTGCTGTTCTTAGTAGGAGCTGTGGGGAGATAGTCTGGGCTGGGCCAAACTTTTCTTTTCCTCCTCTTGCCCCCAACCTATCTCATCTATATCATTTAAGGATTCCTTTTTCAGCATTTAAAAATACATGGTTTAAAACACTTAAAAATGTTAATGACCTGACAGTGTTCAGAGAGGGACAGCAAAACCAGAGTCTCTAGAGTACCAGGTGTGGGCTGTCCTGTAGCTCTCCCTGTCAGGCACTGTCTCACTCTGAAGAGGGACGTGGGTTCTTAGTATTTATAAGCCTACAGTTTCTTGTTCTAATGAGAAATAGGTGTTCCAGTCTTTCTGAGATGTCAAAGAGATACGATAATTTTTCTGCTGCTGAATGGGAGCAGTGATTTCCTTTATAATTTTGGTTCCAAACCCCATTCAGATAATGGTATTTACAAAATACTTGAATCCAAGCTATCCTAGCCCCAAGCTTTGGGATACCCATGTGGATATGCTGCACAATACCTAACATGTGCTTAGCTTGTGCATTTTAGCCATATGATGGTGTTCATAGCCAAGTCAATTTTCTGTTCATTTTTTAAATTACCATGCTGTAAGACAGTGTTTCATGTGTTGTGCTAAATTTCCAAGTGTCTGGTCTCTGTTACAGTGCTGTTCTCATCTGTTAAGTAGGCAATTTCTTTGGGTAATAACACCAGAAATAAAATGATCAGAGTTTGACTAAGGCAGCAGGATCCTTGACAGCGGTGCGCCTTGGTTTGGCCCATATCTCCTGAAGGGTGAATGAAACCACTCACACATCACACTTAATTTACGGTGCTAATGGTCTTGTCTGGAGTGGTAGGGGGGAAGAGGGAGTGCCCTCGCAAAGCACAGGAAAATGAATGTGTTGTCTCTACTGCAACCCACAGGCAGAGATAGTGGCTGCAGTCTGCTCACACCCTTCGGAGGGAGGTTGGGCTGCCACCCTCCTTCTGCTGAGGGTTTCTTCCACACCTCTATGGCTGGGGACATGTGCTTTTCTCAGCAGGTCTGCAGTGGCTCAGCATGCCCAGCCCGTGTTGGAAAAGGGAATTTTTCCATCAGCTGACACACACTGGCTGACCTTGTAGACTTTTCCCTTCTTCCTCCTTGGACATGGCAGAAGCCCCAACGTCCTTGCCCTGCTTTAGTACAATGCCGTGCCAGTGGCTGCAAGATTGATACCCCCAATGAAGCATAAACCTTCCTTTACATTTCATACTTTTTCCCTGGCCCAGCTGTGTCTGTGTCACCCAGTGTAAGAATTTAGTCCCTCTGAGGAAACCCTTGGTGGCCATCAATAGAGGCTCTTCACCAACTTTGTTACTTTGTGCTGCCAACAGGAGTTCATATTATTCAGTATAAAGTTACTTCTGTAATTTAAACACGAGACTTGCCTCTGCTGCTTATTAAATATTGTGAACAGCTGTGGGATACACTTTTGCCAAATAGAGTCAGTATTGTTTTGGCTTCCCATGTTTTCCCACATGGATGTAATTTTGGCAAAATTTCAGGTGGCAAAGTAAGGGATCTGGGAGGCTCTTTGCTAAAGGAATACCAGGAGTCATTGGGGAGCATCTTCTTGGTGGTCACAAAGTGGAGGAGATAATCGTGACACCTGGGTAGATTTCATTGTTACTTTGCCTTTGGTAAATATTGTAAACTTGTAAAACTTTGTTTCATTGTAAACTTTGCCTAATTTTCCTTTCTTTTGCTGAAAAATGTCCATTCTCCTTTTGAAAGCCTTGTATTTTTTCCCCTGCACACTTAATTTCTGGTGTTACTCATTTTAGAGAAGTTTTATGATGCACCTCTCCACCGTTGTCTTCCTGCTCCTTCTCACATACTGGTCTTAAAAATGCATGAGGAAAAACTCAGCCCCCTCCCTGCTATTCCTTTAAGTAATTATTTTCTATACTGCACAATGTTTTTAATGAAAACCCTTTATTTATATGGTTTTTTATAATAGCCGTGGGTTCTCCTCACTCTGGGTGTGCAAATCTAGCCTGATTGTAAATTACAGTGCTTGCACATTAAAATAAATTGCAGTGACATAGGGCCTTGGCAGCACTGCTGGAGGCTGTCCTGAACTCACTGGGGTCTCACTGCATGTTTAAAACATATCTGTTTTTTTGCTAGATTTACAGAATTTCTGGCAGTTTAGCTCTGTAAGGAAGAGTCCTCCTCAATAGTTTATATGGAGAAGTTCCATTAGTGGAGTTTTGGAAGAGGAAGAAAGGCAATAATTATTCCCTTGTGTTTGATCAGCCTGATGCAAATGTCTTTGGGAGGTGAAGAAGGTTGTGTTGACTTTCTAAGAAAGACCTCACTCTGGTTTTTGTGTTGAGTAGCAGCTGCCTGTTGGGGAGCATGGGATTTTGGGATAAGGAGAAAAAGGAGAGTGAGCAGGGGCTCCCCTGACCAGAAAGCTGCATTTAGGCCCATAGTTCAGCAGATGCTGAAACCGTGATTCTGATGCAGGAGGTGAGATCTGTGAGAACATTCACATGCTTAAATAGCTTACTGAATTTGGATGTAAATGCCATCTTTGGAGAAGCCCCAAAGGCTGAAAAGACAACCTGTACAATAATGTCAGATCAGTGCATCCAACACTGCCTTTACCTCTCCCTGTGCTGGGTCATACTACACCTACACTCTAAAAAGGATCTTCTGTAACCTGGTGGTTTGTGAAAGACATTCATCAAAAAGAATTACTACAGCTGCATAAATATAATGATATAAAGGCTAAAAGTTCCTTATGCTGGGCAGGTTTATAGCATTCAGTGTAATGTGCACATTGTTAGAGTAGCCTGGTCCTTGCAATGAAGGCCGATTCTACCTGATTTTTTGGAAAAGATCATCTAGAGATGATTTGCAGATTTCCCCCACCACCTGTTTTCATGTCTGTAAATATATAAGACAGGATGCTCATTCTTTGTTCTGAAGGCACGTTAAGATCAATGCCCTTGAGCATGCACCCTCTTCTGACTGTCTAAAAATTTGTTAAAGGTATAGATCTTGATTACATTCTCTTAATCCAAGCCTTTTCTTTTAACCCAGCTCTTAAAAGGAAGCATACATGACAGTACATCACACAATATCTCAGCCCTTTCCTGACATTTCTGTGGAAGTAAATGAAAGGTGTAAATTAAAAAAAGCAAGTGTTTGTGTCTCACTTTAACCTCCTGTTATGTTAAATGGCTTTATTGAAGAGTGCCAGCAGTGTTCTCAAAAAACTTGGGAAAATCCACTGTGAGCTATGCAATTAGTTGCCTTGGGAGCTGAGTATGGAGTTCATGATGTTTGATGTGAAAATTACATGGACACATCTAATTGGGAGTATTTGCACCACACAGGATACCGAATAAAGAGGTGAACTCTTTTCCTCCATTCCTGGCTTGTTTTCTTCTTTAGTTGAAATGTTTACCTTGAACTCTTCCCGGCTGAGATGCTGTTTATCTGCTGTTTATCTAGGGATGTGGATTGATCAGTAGGTGCACATTCCCCTATGCAGATTTTGGAGAGCAGTGGGGAGAGAGGCAGAGGTGGCTCTATGAGCCTGGAAGGATGAGAGGAAGACAAACTTCAAGCTACCTCATGCTTCCCATTATCATTCCTTAGCTGTGACTTGCAGTGCCTATCCCAGCCCTAGAGCTCTACTCTTTTGCAGGAGTCAATGGCTAATTTAGAGAGTCCCTGGCACCACAGGATCCATTACTCATAATTTCTTTTAGTGGTTAAGTTTTGCAATATAAACATATTATGATCTTTTATGCTGACAGTGGTCTCCAATGTCCGTTGTTCTTTGTGCAGTTCCTGATACCTTGCTTTAATGCTTTTTGTTAATGGTCTTCAAAATGAAAGAGAAATGGGTTGTAAATTAGTAGCTGATACCAGCTTCTGTTGTGAATGTATGTCTTGGGGTATCATTCCCTGTACTAAGACATCTGCTAAAAAAATCCAGAAATCCAGCGCTCTCTTCTAAGTATTAAAACTTTTATTGTTTGTGTGCATGTGGATGTAGCTGTCTTCTCCCTCCTTCTTCCTTGGAAACTTGAATTATATGTTGATCTTTAAACAGTTTGGGTTCAGTTTTCTTTGGTTGCAAATAAAACTTGCCTGATGAATGCAGCGTATTTTAAATATTCCATGGTTTTGAACTGCAATAAAGACTTAGAGTAAAACATTTTCCAGTAATTTAGTACTCTCTTTAGTGCAGTTATTCAATTATTAGACCACAAAGGCATTCGACAGTTTGATGTTATTAAGAAATATATTAGCAGAAAATACTCTATTATCATCTAATGCTAATAATCAGCTGGTAGGAATTAGAAGAGAAGATGTGTAATTGGAATTCTTGTGGCTAATAAGATGTGAATTCTAAAGATATTTCCAGGAGAGAAATCTAGGTGCTATTATAAGAAACTGTTCTTTGTATTTAAAAACATTAGTAGGCACAGCGATGAGATCAGATTGATTCGCTTGAAATATCAGCGAGACACAATAATGGAGATGACTGAATAGCATTTTGATCCTGGAGCTGTATCACTGTCTTGCACCCTTTTTTCATTATTTGCCATTCTGCTGTAAGATGCCTTTCCCTGACCATATTTATTTGCCATAGCTTGTTTTTTTTGCATTGATGTACCAGGGAAATACGTAGTAAAACGATAATTCAAGACACTGGTATTCTAGCAAGGCCCCTTCTCCTAGACATGGTGGACAGGATAAACAAGATTACAATGTGTGGATAGTCCCCTCTTTCTAGCAAAGAGGGAGGTGTCACAAGCATTTAATGACATTGATAACTTCTCCAGTGCAAGCTTTTGCAGATTAGAGCCCAGTTGTCTGTCTGTATGTGAACCTGTGTGACATGCCACCAGTGGAGAGTGTCTTTTCCTGAACCATTTGCAAATAGATTGCACCCTAAAATTGCAGCCTTTGGTTGCTCTGTTACTGCTGGGTTTGGTGTAACTGTGTCATTATGGCTGTAAAATTACTTACCCACAGGATTTTGTTTTTGACCCCTGCATCAGTGTATTCCACAGGCTGATTCCCTGGCATTTACAGTAAGGGGAGGGAGAGAGATGATTTGTCTTCCTAACAGGGTACCTCCCTGTTTCTAGCCTAAATTTGACCTTTAGAAACATAGTCATAATGAAACTTGATAAATACAATTTTCTCCTGGAAGCTAAGAGTCTTCAAATGAAGCCAAATGTGGAAGGCAGTGAGAGGGTAGTGTGTAAGGAGGTGGTCTTTATTCCTGAGCATGCACTGGCTCTTCAAAACTCAGAAACATTCTCCTAAATTCTTAAATGAGTTTTAATCTGTTGCTCTTGGCAGAGACCAGTGCCTTTGGGTTGGGGAGTTTGCTGGAGAGAGCAGGCAGTATTAGAAGTGGTTTCCTTGAGTGTTGTGAGCTCTCTGTAGAGATGGCTGGAAGTTCACCACACCAGGAAATCTGTGGATTCCGCATGGCAGTGCAGGAGAAGTGGAGGCAGGACCCAGGTGAGGTTTAGTGACTTGCAAAGAAGGACAATGGCAAGAACCAAGTGAAGAGCATTGGCCAGGTGGGGATGGAGGGAAGGATGTCCTGAGAATGCACAGGGAGCCTACCAGGTCTCTCTGGTGTGCACACACCAGTGGTTTAAAATGCTGAAAAATGCAACTGGTCTGCTCTAGGTAAAAAAAGGGAAAGCAAAGCAATAAGAGAGGTGAGCAGAGGAGCACCTCCAGATCTGAGCAATTTGTAAGGTTTTTCTGGACTTGGTAATACCTTGAGAATCCTGTTAAATTCTTAGGCAAGCAAGCAGTGATTAACTTTTCTGCAATTAAAAGTGTATATCTTGATTATCACCTCTTATTTAATTATCAGATGCTTAGTTTTAGTTGCATGGCTGTCTCAGACAATAGGAAGCAATCCAACTGGAGCTTCACAAGGATCTAAACTCTCTGAGACAATGGTGCTGTGGGAAGTCAGCTCTTGCCCTCTGCCTTGTGCTTGGGCATAGGTGAATTGAATTGGACAACAGGACGGTTAACACATTTTTCCCCCTTTTTTCCAGCCCCCTGCTCCAAATTAGTTTGAACCCTACATCAGCTGCTGTCATCAGGTTACTATAAGACAGGTGAGGTGGTTTTGCTGATGTAAACAGGTGGACAGGGGGAAAAGTGGGAAAAGTTGGGACTAGGATATTATCATAGGCTTACAATAGCATTAAATGGGAGAAACAATCTAGCTTTTTAAAAATTTTGTTTTCCCTTTGTAGAAGTATATAACGTTTGCATTTTAAGAGGCTGCAGTATTCACCACTGAACAGTTCTCCCTGCTCTCAACAGCAGATACTTTCTAGCTGGTTTTAACAACATTTTTACTATGGCAGCTGAACTTTTTAAAGGAGATGTATCTGAATCTCCTGGACAGAATACTCGGTATTTTTGAAACTGAGAAAACTTGTAACCTTTCCCTTCTGCTTGAAAAGGAGAAGATTTATGTGAACCAGACCCTGCTGAAAACATGTGCAGAGGTATAGCAAAGGGTTTCAGATCACTGCTTGCATGATGAAGAGCCAAAACTGATAGAAAAGGGGAGGAGTGTGTACTGTACATCAAAAGAAAGGTATTAGGACACACATTAGAAAACTGATCTAATGAGAGAATGGTTGTGGCCATCATGGGGAGGGCTGTTGTTTCATCAAGGCATGTTAGAATATGTTAGAATCAGTCTTAGCTCTTTAGGTTTGGGTTGTTTTTGTGTGTGGGGTTTTTTTTTGTCGTTGTTTTGTTTTGGGGGTTTTTTTGTTTGGTTTTTTTTTTTTTTTGGTTGTTGTTATTGTTGTTGTTTTAGTTCAGTTTGGTTTTTTGTTTGGGTTTTTTGGGGGTTTTTTTGTTTGTTTGGGGGGTTTTGTGGTGTTTTTTTTATTTTTTTGTTTTGTTTTGGTTTTTTTTGTTTGTTTGTTTTTTTGTTGTTTTTTTTTGTTGTTGTTGTTGGGGTTTTTTTGGTGTTTTTTTTTTTGTTGTTTGTTTGTTTGTTTTTTTGTTTGATTGGTTGGTTTTGGTTTTTTTTTTTTTTTTTCCTAAAGAAAAGACAAGAGAGCCGTTTTAGACAAATCTGCAGAAGAAATAGGAGAATGCTTAAAAAACACGATGAGTGAACTCTAGTCCCCTTCAGAGGCTTCTCTTGCTGTGTCTTTCTCCCCTGACTTCCCCTGCCTCACCTCACTACTCCCAGGCAGAAAATTCAGATGTTTTTGCTCAGAAGTGAAAGACCATTTTTTCACTTACAGGATCAGGAGAACAATTTTTTCTCCCCTCCCGCTCCCTGGGCTCCACTTCTCTGGATGCAGAATTTTGGTTGTTCTTCCCCCCACCTTGTTGTTTTTTATGTTGCAATAATCATTCTTTTTAATACATTTTTAATAAACAAGATTCGTTTGAAGAGACCGTGAAATGATGCTGCAGACAGCAGACAGAATGCCTTGTTCTAAAACACTTCCTCTTGTTATGTAGATAGTTTTATCAGATAAAAGAATTGTTGCTTTCAGCATTGTGTATTTTATTGTTGCACATGTGTGCACACTCATGCACAGTAATGCCCCTTCTATCAGAACAATGGGAATGTAGCAGCATTGAAATAAAAAAACCAATAATGTGGTTTTTTTAGGAGTCTTATATGCAGATCTTTTCCTGTGCAGCATAATATTCTATTTGAAGTGGAACTTAGCTCTTAGTTAACACTGAAAGTGATAAGTTGTCTAAAGCCCTGTTTAGACAGACAGAGCTTATTTGGCATCTGCATTAAGCTGTTTGACAAAATGTTCCGAATGTAATTAGTTCACATCAAAGGTACAGCACCTTCGGTGGCGGGTAGGATGGATGAGAACTAAAGATACTGAGATCAGCATGGCCTGACTGAAGGCCTTGCAATTTAAGATTTTACTGTTTATTACTTTATAATGTTAAAAAAAAAAAAAAGGGGAACACTAACAAAGAATTTTTTTTTTTGTAATAATTTTCAACGCCTTTNCAATTTAAGATTTTACTGTTTATTACTTTATAATGTTAAAAAAAAAAAAAGGAGAACACTAACACAGGATTGTTCTAATTTCTGTAATAATTTTCAAAGCCCTTACAGTGTCTCAATTGTAAGAAGTTCTTCACTAGTCCTGCTTTTCTTATACTTCAAGAGAACACAGTGACCTCCAAGAAATACAGGGGTTTTTTTAATGCGTGACAAAACAGATGTGTAGAAATATGTTTTATTTAAGGCATTACTTTAAAGTACATTTCTGGGAATACTTTCATAAAAACGATCCTTTTCCATATACTCTTGTTACTGTTGATCCATATTTGCCCAATTTACACATTAGAATTTTGGACTGTCAGGTCTGTGAAACCCAACCTGAGATCTAAAAGCTGAATTCTTCCTCATTGGTGCATTGGTGTCACTAAACATTAGGGTGGCAAAGAGGGGAAGTAACAAAATGTCTATGTTCAGATGCATTTGTTCCTTTATAATATCCCCATATTACTGTTACTATTTTAGCACCTTTTCACATATTTTATATCTAATTCTACTCAGGGCTCCATCTGTATCAACAGTGATGGCAAAATAAGAAGTGTTTCCTACTCTAGCAGCCAATAATCAACACCTGTGTTTAATAGCGTGGGAATTGGAGAAGGATTGGTTCCTGTCTTTGCTTTCTGCACTTGAGTGGCTGTGGTGGTGTCAGCAGGAGTTAAACACTGTGAATATTGGGCTGAGTTTTTCAAAATGACAAATGATGCTGGACACCTGACTTGGGAAGCTGGCTTGAAAAGAAGCGTTCAGCACTTTCTGAAGATGAACTGTATTTCATCACAGTTTAGATTTAGGAATTACTGGGAGTTAATAAAGTGCCAGGCATCAGCTGAAGTGCAAGAGCTCAGCTGGTGCTTGGTAACTCCTGACTTGCAATCATTTCAATTGTTTATATAAGCCCTTTGTTTTAAGGGTGGTACTTCAAAGTACTTATTATGGCCATCTTGGTATGAAGGTGATCCACATAAGTTGCTAAGTAGACATAATAGAAAACTTGTGTGTGAAAAAGAGTTGTTGTGTTGATTCTTTTTCTGGATCATGCTGCTCTTTGAAAAGCATGATTCACAGAAGGTGGGAGAAGTCTTTGCCAGAGCTCCATGTAGCATTTGGCATTTTTCCTCAACAAGAGGTTCCTTTATGTGGTTTACTATGTATAATAAATGCTTAATTAGTATGATTTGAGGACTGATAAGTTAAATGGTTAGGAACAAGTGGTAGCAAAGTTCTATTTATGCTGTTCAAAAGAAAATAAAAGAGTATTTCTGTAGTGCTACTGAGAGGGTCTCTTACCTTCATTGCTGTAACATTAGCTCCCTTCTTAGCATGACTCCAACTGTGTTGAACCTACTGTAGATCATCATAAAAACCAACAGCATTTTGGAAACATGCAGTATTTGAATTTTAAAATACTTGTTACATGCAGTGATGATGGATGATTGAGATATTTGGTATCTTAGGCTCTTTTGGTTATCTAATCAGTGACAAAATTTGGTTTTCTAATGAGTTTGGACATGCTGGATTTTGAAACCTCTTCCTACCTGTTGCTTTGGGGGGTTTTTTTAGTGAAATAAGAACTTCAGAAACATATGGGGATATATTTGTGGGGATTTTATTAAAAAAAAAAAAAAAGAAAATGGAATGGCACATTGAGGCTGGGAAAGAAGCTGTTTAAAACATGAAAGTTTCAGAAACTTTGAGTGAGAATGTGCCAACAAAATGGGATGGAGAAAATAACTGAGGGCTCACATCAGCCTTAGGCAGGTGTTGGTGTGGGCATGAACACTCTGCCTGGCTCCATGTATGCCTATGGTTATATCTGCTAGACTAGAGGTGTGTATCCATTTGTATATAAAGGATAATCCAACTAATACTGAATTGAAGATTTACCCCATTTGGGTTTTGTCTTCCTTTCAGAGCCTCTTTCCACATCTACACGTGCACACACTCCTGTCTTTGAAATCTTTTCCCAAACTCCTCCTACATAATTTTCTGTAGAAACTGGGAGCATAAATAAACGTCTGTTTTAATCTCCTTAGCAGGTAAGTGAGAGAAACAATGGGAGGTTTTATAGCCAGCCCTTTGCCCCCGTGGGTAGGAAATGAGTCATTACCACGATGAAGAAAAACGAGGGACTTGAGCCATAAATTCATGCTAATCTCCTGTTGTCAGTCTCTCTGGCATGGTTAGTGACTCAGCATTATGTTTGCAAACGGGGTACTGTGCCCTTGGTGGCCTGTCAGGTGCCTCATTGTTCCTCTCCATGTTCAAAGGTCTTTGGGTGGACAGGAGGGACGGGGTTCCTTCCCAGAGTACAGAGCCCAGGGATGGCCCTGTTCCCACTGGCTCAGTCCCCAGCACATGGGAGGATGCCCCAGGGTCACTTCTCATCAGGCACCTCGCTGGTCCTTCAGGTCTTGATGACACCCACCTGAAAATGTGCAAGCAGACAGTGCTGCTGTCTTCTGCTCTTTGGGGACATCCTTCTTCAACCACCCTTTCTTCTCAATGTGTGCTCTGTATTTTGCAGAAAAGATTTAAAAAAAAAAAAAAAAAAAAAAAAAAAAAAAAAAGGAAAGGAAAGGAAAACAGGAAAGGGAGGTGTTTCACAAGTTTCCCTCCAAATATCTATACATACATAAAAGCAAATAAATAGTACACACATGTAAATACAGATGTATCTGCGTAAGTGTGTACATATGTACATGTGTACATATGTAAGTGTGGACATTGCCTTTCCATGCTAATGTTCCCCAGGCTGTCAGGTGAGGATTTGGAAGGTGGCATTCCCACTCAGAGCAACTTGGTGTTGAATCCTGGACCATGTTTCTCTGCACATGAACCAAGCCCATAATTCTGCAAAGGAATTAATGGTGGTGATTCACCAAGCTGTGTTGTTGTCTGTGAACATTATGTCTATCTAGGCTTGAACACCTATAAAACAGCACCCATTAAGAATTGATGGTGCCTCTTATTTGCAAACTTTTGCTCCAAACTTGCCAAGGTTTGGAAGATCTGTGTCTGTGCATGGGCAGACAGGAACTTTGTGTTACCATAAAAAGGTGCATGGGGTTTATGGTATCTCAGCTCTTGCCTGCAGTCAGGGTAGAGGCCTGGGACAGCAGCAGTGCTCAAGGGCCCTCCTTGGGATTTCCAGAGCAGGAGAGCTAACACTTTCTAACTCTCTCATAAGTCTAAACATGACTTCTGCTGACAGGGAATGAGCATCCCGTAGCTTCTAGTCTACTCATCAACATTTTGTCTACGTTGACTAGAAAGGGACTGGTGTTGCCATAAATTAGCAAGATGATACATAAGAACTCCTGTCCTTGCCATCTGCAACAAAGCAGAATAAAATATTCAAAACTCGCAGTTCTGCTTGCAGCACCGAGGCGAGTCACATGCAGTCAGCTGGTGTGTCTGCTGTTTATTTCCATGCAGAATAAAAAATAGTTTATAAATTGTAACTTCTCTCCGTTCTGGCTACTAGGACTAAGCACAAGTATGTCAGGCTTTTTCTGCAAATAGCAATCTCCTAGGATGTGAAACATTGTTAATTTATCTTAAATAATTCAATAGAATGTCAATATTCCACAACTCCCTCTACTTAGAGTGACAGGTGTGTTCAAATTAGTAGCCCTGAAGAATAAAGAATATTCAGGACATGCTTTTATCTCAAGAAAGACAGAACTCAGTGCAGCTGCATAAGTTTTTAAAGTAGCAGTGTGAACACCAGCCTGCTGCCTGGATGACAAGTAATTCAAGCACAAATATTGTTGCTTTTGGAGAAGAAGTGTTATATACATTTTGTGCCCAATTAATAATCAGTGCGAGTTCTCTGTACGTGAATTATATTCTGTATTTTACATACACACACAGGATATACAACATAATGTGTGAGTGGGTGCTGCAAAATATTGTTTCATATTTGCATGCTAATTCTACCAAAAACAAAAGGTTTTCTTAAGGCAGGTCATGTGATGAGTTGAGGCAGCTAGACTTGTTGCTCAATGTATTTTCTCTGTGACAAGTTGGAGATCTATTAATTGGTAAAAATAACCCTGACACCATGCTTGGAATTGCTGGGGAAGAAGTTGTTCCCTTTTTCCAGGTTACGATCACCATAATTAGAACAACAATCACAGAAGTTAAAGTGGGGTAAGACACTCTCCATTTTCCTTTTCGTTACTCTGACAAAACAGGTTTCCTTGCTGTGGTGTGTTTTTATCTATGTTACCAAATCCATTTTTATTTGTCAGAAGAAATAGAAGTGAGGGCATCCAAGAATTCCTTGGGAAAACTATTGCGGATTGATGGCATTTTCTCGATGCCTTAAAACTGTTACCTAAATCTCCTGCTCATTTGTGTTACCCCTCTCCATTCAGGTGCTCACGTCCTTTTGATATTAGCAGGGATGAATTGATGAATTTGGGTGCAGGAAGAAGGCAAGGCAGGGCTGCCCTTTGTTTAACCCAGTGGTGCCAGCTAGTCTGGGTCAAAAGCGTGACTAAACTCCAGCTGAGACATTTCTGTGGCTGATCAAGATGTTAGGGCAACACCCAGAAAAATAGCCCAGGCTAACTTGGCAGTGTTGTTTTAAGACTTAAAGTGCTCATGCTGTTTTCATCTCAAACAATTAACTTGCCTGATCTGCAGTGGGGAGTCAGGCTGAAGGACCCTCTTCTTTCTCCTCAGCCTTGTAGAGCTTTCCTACAAGCATGGTGGTGCAGTTTTGTATGGTGGGTGTGTTCGCCCACAGTTCCTGGGAAAGTGGCAGGGAAAGTAGCCATATGTGAGCAGGTGTAGCCCTTTCCTTCCTAGAAGATCCCATGTGGGTGCCCATGCCTTTGTTTTCCTTGCAGATGTATAGGTCAGTGGCCCAGGAAGAGTGTAGAGAGGCTGACAGAGGTGGTCCATCTCCTCTGCTAAGCCCTGCTGACATCTGGGATGCTGGGCCCAGGTGCTGGGCCTCCCTGGCACAAGAAAGGCATGAGCTTACTGAGTAAGTTCACCCTGAAGATGATTAAGAGACTGAAGATCCTTCATATAAGGGAAGGTTGTGAGAACTGTGACTGCTCAACCTGGAGAAGAGGGGCCAGGGAGACCTTGTCATTGTCTATAAATACCTGGTAGGGAAGCAAAAAAAGATGGAGCCAAACCTTTCTTGGTGATGCCTGGTGTCAGGGCAGCAGGAAATGGGCACAGACTGGAATACAGGAAATTCTATTTCAGTGTAAGGAACAGTAGGCTTTTCAACTGTAAGGGTGATCAAACACTGGAACAGGTTGCCCAGAGAGATGGTGGCATTTCCATCCTTGGAGGCAGCAAAACCCAACTGGACAGCCCTGAGCAACCTGCTGTACCCTGCTCTGAGCAGGGCAGTTGGACAAGACCAGAGGTCCCTCCAGCCCCAGCTGTTCTGTGATGCTGTAATCCTTTGAGCTGTTTGAATATGTAATTGTTGACCTTGCGATGGTCAATACTAAGGCAACAGTCGTGTCCCCCTTCAAACTAGCAGTCCTAATTTGTTTATGCTTCCAACCTGCTATTATATTAAGCCACAGTACAACTGACCCCCTGAGAAGAGGCAACTGAAGCTTTTGTTGAAGAATGTACACTAGTTGGCTCCATGCCCCTTTCTTCCGAGCTTAGAGGAAAAAAGGGGGCCACTAGTTTATTTATCTTGACTTAATATCTTCCTGTATTTGGTTGACCTTAATTCTCAATTTTCTAATGAAGCTTGAAGACGCTCATGAGCTGAATTTATTAATGCTTTCCTTTGTTGTGAAATGATTTACTTTTGTTTAGCCCTTATCGCTTGCCCTTTGGAGTTCATGTATGTTCCTAAGGAGGAACAATGAAGGGATGTTTCCTGCTCTAGGTGTGTGCAAGCATTTCTCCAAAATTTGACTGTGGAAGTGAAGCAAAGCTGTTAACCCAGAGTATCCTCTCCTACCTAGCACAGGTATTCTTTGTGCATTTTGACAACGTTTAAGGAGTTCAGCCAGTATCCTACATTTAGCAGGTTAGCTGTGTGCTTCCTGCCTCATCAGCCCATGACTTGGTGGCAGTTGTCATTGCTCAAAGGCATTGGTGCTTGAGATCCTGTTTCAGATTTTTGAGATTCACTTTTTTCTTCCTTAATTGTTCAATCCTGTTAATATTCAAAACCGAATCCAATTATTATTTGGCTTCATTCCTAATTGAGTTTTGACTCCTTGCAGTGCTGTTCCAAAATGTCATCATTCTTACAGCATGAAAGCAGGGAATGTCTTGTCATTTTGATAGACTGATTTTGATAAAGCATGGCTTAAATCTGTTCCTGCCAAAGATGTACTTTTCAGCCTAGTACTTTTTTTAATATTCTGACTTTGATTTCAATGCTGCAGAATTCATACAGTGCAGAAATCTCTGGAGGATTTGGGGACTGGACTAGATTATTTGCCAACCTAAGAGTTTGTTTGGAAAACTTGCTGTTAGTGACAGGTGTTCCTTTATGTGGAATCTGAAGAAAATACTGTTATGTGAGAATACAGAGGATGGCAGAACAACACGTAAGAGCCCTCTCATAGTTTCTGGAGTAACCCTCTATTTTAATTAATGATACTGGAATTTGATCCTGGATGTCCCCACTGTTACCAATTTAGCCTCCTAACCTGAATGATGGTTTTAATGTGGCATTGTCTGCCTCCATTCCATATATGTATGTGTATTCTGTTTGTATGTGAGCAGCCTTAATTGAAATCAGTGGGAGAATATTGCATGTAGGATTTGGGTGGGAGGTTTTTGTAGGTGATGGGACAGTGGAGGTCATTCTGTGCGTCATGGAATAATTTCCTTTGGAAGAAACTTATGGCCCAGCGTCCCACACTCATGGCTATGCTTTTAGAAGTGCTAGCTTTCATTTGGGGAGGGGACTGCTGACATGGAGCTGACATGCTCAGACCCACTGCTTAATTTTTTAAGAGCTTGGATCTGGTCCACCTCTAGTTATTTGTGAGAGTGACACTGTTCCAACAGGAACTATGAGGATGAAGCTCTTTTCACGCTGGCTTCTCAAAAGCTTTTAGGAGGTGGTGACTTCATGACCATGGCTGATAAACAAACTTGGCTTCTGTAAAAATAGACTGATGGTCTGGCAAGAATTCCAGCCTGTCCAAATGGGTCTGCTCCTGCCAAGCAGCCGCTGTGTGAAAAGGGTGTGCCCCTGCTCCCTCTCAGCCTTCACATTTCTCTGCTTCTTCCCAATCAGATGGTAAATACGTCTCTGCACATAGCATTAAGGTTGGTAAATCAGTTGTGCAAATACTGCCAAGTAAGTAAATATAGTAGAAAATGGAACATTCACTCCTTTTGTTTAGTTATCAATACAGATTTAAAGGCAAGTCACTCTAAGTAATTGTGTTTAGGTCATTAAACTTGGTTTAATAATGACAATAGTAGGGTGTGTCCTGAGACAGGAGGCAAAGCAGTACACCTCTAATAGCCTAAGAGTGGGTTATTTCTGATAACAAACCTATCTCATTTGGATTAGTTCAGAGTAGGGCAGTTTGATGAACACCCACTTCTGGACAAATCCCGAATGTTCTTATTGTCCTGCTACTCCTAAGTTGAGCCCATGTAAAATGTAAAGTTCTTTTCAGCACTATCTCTGTTTACCAAGTTAAACATTGAATAAAACCTCTCTTGACATAATGATCGTGGCTTATGTGCAATGTATGACTAGAAAAATGAAGATTCCCTGCACCATGGGTATAAAGTTTCTATCCATATTACATGGTGTTTTTTTCCAGTCTAAGCCAGCAGTGAGTACTCCTCACTTTGCATGTTGGATCAAGAGTACTGTTGGATGAAATAAAGTATACAAAATTATAGTGGTAAGCAAGCAAATCTTTCAAGGCTAATTAAAAAGAAAATACGGCTGTTTTCTAAACTTCTCAGGGATTTTTAATCTTCGAAACCAGTCTCCACAGAGATGGATTAGTGAGGAGAGAACAGATGAAGCAATCAAAGGTGCCAGATAAATGCAATTTATCATTTTTCCACAATTTATCGCCTAATTATCCTCCTCATTGTGTGTGTATGTGCGTCTATACATGTATATATAATGTGCATGAGTATTAAATGTGTTTATGGAATGATACTGCTCCTGGATTTTCCACAGCATGTTCTATAAACTGCTGGGGGTGGCATGCTTGGTTTTTTTGTTGTTTTTTTTTTTAAATAAGTGCAGTGTGTGAAGTCTCACAGACATTGCTGAACCAGAGCACATTGCTGACATACCAGCTATTTTATAGAAGACATGACTTATATGGAATTAACAGGTCCAATCGAAGTCTCTATAACTCATACAATGAAATCTCATAAACCTGATAAAATGTGTGATTCTTTTAAATAATGAAATAGTTTTTAAATACAGCCCATCATTTTCAGAGTGTGAATTTTTGCGTGATGCCAATTCTTTCCTGTCACGTTGTTATTGCTGATTTTGTTGCTGAACAGGTTAAGACTATAATCCACCACCTCAGCTGTGTGGCTTTCCTGGTTGAGATGGCTCTTCATAAGCCAGGATACCAAGTGCAGCACTTACTGGGCCCACTCCTAATCCTTTAGTCATACAATGACTTTTCCATTTTTCAGGTCCAATAATATAACTATGACCTCACTTTTACATAGCACTTCAACAGCTTGTTTTTCCATTTTGGACTGTGGTTTACATGTTTCAAGAGAACCTTTTATGAATTTGGGCATCTTTGCAGGCAAATAACTTACTAAAGCTCTGTTTCTGTTAAGAAACAGCATATTTTTTCTTTTCCCCCCTGCTTATCCTATTCTTGTGTGTGTTCTATACAGGCCTCATATACCTTCAGGCATCTGTCATTTCTACCCAAGGCCTATTTAAAACTTCATGTTTGGCAGAGTAGTAGAGGCAAAGTTGTTTCCACATGGAAACAATCTCTTGTGTCTTGCTTTTAACCCATCCAGGTCTCTCAGGGAGTAGGCAGGTGAGATTGGAAGAGTGCATCTCATGGTGCCTGTAAATAGCTCCGTGAGGATGGGACTTAGGTGCCCATCTTGGAGGGAGGTCCACCCCACCTGTGGTGGGCAGTGGCATAACCCCAGGAGAGGAGATGCATCACACCTGGCTCTTTGGAATGAGTATCACAGCTGTGCCTTACTTCAAAGGGGTGAGATGCACTTGCAAAAAAGGGTACATGCTTGTGTTGTGCTAAAGCAGAATGCTTTATTGCATCCAGTACTAATTTCACTTTTCCAGTGAACAGCAACAGCTAACATTTAGTTCACACCAGACTTATTTTTCTTTTGCAAACTACAAGTGCTGATTTATTATTTTATTTAATTTTAATCCCTAAAAAAATTCTTCTTAAGAGGAGAGAGAGGGAGGGATGAGAGGGGGTGTCAGTGGCATATCAGCTTCTTCATCCTGCTCTCCAGTCTCCAGCCACCTTCTGCCTGACAGGCTCTTCACTCAGCCCCTCGGCTCCAGGCACTGGTGTCAGTCTTTCACCTCTCAGGAAAAAAAAGTTTGCAGGGAGATAATACTGGATTTAAAGTGATCTACAGGATTGAGGTCAAGGGTGATGACGAGGGCCTTCAATCAGTAGATGCTTGTTTGAGCGTGTCATCACTGCCGGTGGCTTTCAGATCAGGCTTCTGCTTACAACGAGCTGAAGTGACAGGTGAGAAACCTGCTTCTCACAGCAGGCAGGAAAAAGCAGCTGGGTACTCGTGGCCAGGGAAGGACAAACATGGCTTGAAAATAGAAGTAAGTTGGTTGCTGGCTGGGAGAAGGAGAGCAGATGTTTTGATTTCCTTCGTGCCAGTGAACACAGCGCTGTTTGTGGATGTGGCTGGGATGACCCCCCTGGTTCTTTTTGGCGATAAATTTCCAGCTTAGAAAGAGATGAGAAAACCAGCAGCGCTGACGGCGAGCAGCAGCACAGCCAGACCAGACAGTGCAACACAAGTCCAGAGCTTAGCCCAGCCCTTGGGTGGGATGTTGATGCAGATGTCCCTGGCCAGCACGTGGGTGCATGGTGCACACGGCTGTGCTTGAACAGCAGCACGTCCCCAGGGCTTGTGCAAACCCTGAGGGCCACCCTGGAGACAGCCAGATAGGAAATAATAGCAATAAAACAACTTCTCTGCCTTGCGTAGGTTAAGACTTGCTGCTGTCCAGAGCAGGGAATAAGAATCCTGGATAGGAAGGTTTGGTCTGGATTAGGGCGAGGGGGTTTTATGGAGATGGAAACCCAGTGGGTGCCTCATCCTCAGAGCAGAGTGACAGAGCAACACTGTGTCACAGTGGGCTGGACGTGCTGGAGTGAGTGTGGTACAAAACTTCTGCTGTCTGCTCTGCTTGGGAAGGTAATGGCAGTTTCCAGCAGATAAATTCCTCTGTAATCTAATTCCTGTCTTTGTAATGACTGGAGACTTGCAACTTCAGCTAAGCAAGAAATTTAGATAATTGATCCCAGTGTATAAGCCAAGGAAAGGGAAAAAAAGAAGAGGTGAATAAAAGCAGAGGTGAATAAAGAAAACAACAGCAGCTGATTTAATGTTGTTTCTGATTTCTGTGTTGTAAGAGGGAAGCAATTTTCCATCTGGAAATGGAAATGTTGCAAGTTGGAAAGGATTGTCTTGAGTATTAAAACAGCACACTGCAAATCAAGGAGGTTGTTGCCCTTTTTGACTTTGGGTGTGTCACTTAACCTTGTACTTTCAGTAATAGAAATAGTTGGTCCCTGTGCAGCTGCAGTGTAAAAGCAGCCTCCATTATCTGAAAATACAAGTGGAAGACCCTGTAGATTGTTCTTAATCGTACAACCACCAAATTCTACATATCAGCCTGTTGCAGGTCCACTCTCAGAGCTAGCTTTGGTCAAGTGTTAAATCCACTACAAAAAAAAATAGTCAGCTGCAAGTAGGACACTGTGAGTTTTGTGAAGGAAACTCCTGGGCTTGTACAAGGAGGTATTTTTGACCTTTTTTTAGCTGGGTGGTAAAGGCAAGGGGAAAAATAATAAATCCTTTGGTTTGTTTGCGTGTCACTGAGTGACTCCAGTGATTTTCCACGCTGCATGAGTAGACCAGCAAAGGCCAAGGTGCAGCCAGCCCTCTCTCTGTCCCCTGTGCCACCATAATGCCATCCTGCCCCACGCTGGAAGCGTTTCCATGCGGCGTCTGCGCCCAGCGACCGCCAAGTGCTCGGTGACCTCCTTCCGCTCGCCCCATTGATGCTGTGTGCTCATGGGCAGAGAGGAAGGCAGCAGTTTGGCCAAGCACGAAGAGAAAGAGAAAGGGGAGGGAACCTGACAAAAGCCCCAGCCTCTGCTGTCGCTGTGCCAAAAGCAGACAGAGAATGGGAGCCACAACCAGGGTGGTCAAGAAACGGAGCTGGCTGGCAACGGGTCAGTTGCAAATCACAGCAATCTCCAGGCAGCTCAGCCAAGAAGAGCTTGTGTTTGTACTGGTTGTGTGGCTCTACATACCAGAAGTGTGGCTGTCCTTTTCTCTTGGGATAATGACTAGGTGGAGCAGCTCAAATATGTGCATGATATTCTTGGTGTTCCCAGCCAGAAAAAACAAAGCCCTGGAGAAGCGTCCTTGGTTGTAGAATTCTTTGCCTGGTTTTATTACAGTGGCATGAATTGCTGATAGGTGTGTGAGGTGCTCCAGGTAGATGACAGCGTGGGGTTGGCACCCTGGACAGCTATGGAGTGCGCTGGGGAATTGGGGTGTTTAATGAAATGGGTGGAAGTTGATGAGGACCCTTGGACAGCTGATGATGGAAACTCTTTTGTTACCCTTTGCCCCAGCTTATTCAATGGTCAGGAGAATGGTGGTGGCAAGTAAAGGGTGAAACATCAATACTAAGCTGATGTTGTCACACCTGCAGATGAGATAATAACTAGTTGTGTGATTTGCAACCCAGTTTCCACGAATTACATTTCTGAGCAGTACAATGGATACCCCCCGTTCTTCAATTGCCATCTGAAACATGATATATTTTCCCTGAACTCCCACGTAAACGGGTTTTTTTGGTGACAGATTGCATGTTAAAGCACTGGAAGATGAAAGTGCCAAATATTTGCTTTAGAAAAACACAGTGAAAGGTTCTCTCATCCTCCTTACTCAAACTGCATCAGCCAGAATTCCATTAACAAAAATGACTCTCTGTAGTTAAACTTATTGGCACCCCCTGGGCATCATTAAGGCTCCTTCTTTCCCTCATGTCTTTTCCAGGGAAAGAGGCATGGAGGGAATCTAATGTAGGACAGTAGTGGCTTGTGCTTGAATCCTACTTAATATGGTGGGATGAGTCTCCTCAGAGGAGAACAAGCAGAGCCGAAAGGCCCTTCCTGAGCTCCCAGCTACTCGAGTCAGGGGCTTCAGCAAGTCAAAAGTGGCTTCAATAATTAAAAGGCGTCTCAGAATTATGCTGCACAACTGTCTGCATGATCTTGGACCACAGCCCACCTCACTCCATGCCTTAGTTCGCCTACCTAGGCAATAGTATTAAGTAATGCTTGCAAGTATCACACTGTTGCCAAAAATAAACTATATCATTGACCACACAGAGTGTGACTAATTTTAAACCTAATGTGAATTTGCTCCATGACCTCCGAGGAGAATGGTCAGCCCTGGTGAGGCAGTCTGATGCTGCCCCATAGATGGGCTTTAGGAAACAGGAATTTGGGGTACTCATAACATCCCACATCTGAAAATACATCTCACCAGAAGCTGGACATTGACAGGAAATTAAATTGTTTAAAAGTAGCATATCTTCCTTTTTGCTCCTGCATTCTGTAGGGCCTCATTTTCCAAGCCACAAGCCGTCCTGCCAGTGATGCATGGTTTGGATTGACAACCCCTGATACACTTACTGCACTTCCATTTTTATCTGCCTGGTTCATTCAGACCTTGCCTCAAAAACAGATGCTGGATTCTGGAAAACTGGTGTCTGATTTGACTTGGCAAAAGGCATGTGCTTTGGAACTGGCAGTTTGAGAGTGTGAGTGGAAGCCTGTGGGAGGCTTCCTTGTGCAGGAAGGACCTCCTGCTCCTCCCTGCATGGTCCATCCCTGCATGCCTGGCCCTCCAGGCTAGCGATGGTGAGTCATTTGCAGATATCCACACCCACATCCGACATCATGAAGGGATCTGGCATGTTTGATAAAATAATATGTAGAAGATTTTAACCAGTATTTTCTGTGTTTTGAAATTTCAAAATTTGATACACAACATTCAGCACTTTACAAAGTGAGTGGTAAGTGTGAGCATATGTTTGTCCTCTAGTACATGTGTACACACAAATGTGTAGCTTGTGCATTGTCAGAAGAAAGGAAGAAAAACTCCAGAAAACAGAGGCTTTGCAACTGCTCCACATACATGGTTGCTGATAAAAGTGCTTACTGCTTCTCTCACAAATAATCACTTCTTCAGCTCAGCTGACAGCCTGTTAGTTGCTGTGCAGATGACCACAGCATTTACCCAAAAACCTATTAATTTGGTTTTGAGGCTTTTGTGCTGTTTTTATAATAAGGCTGATTTCATTTCTGGAGACAGGAGAATCATTCCTCAAGCCAAAGCACTGTCTTAGAGTGAGTTTTAGCTGCTGTCCTAAGGTTATAAGTTTGTGGAGATATTTACAACAAATTAAAAAATGTTGCTGAAGCACTTAGAATTGACTATTTTAAATAATTAGCTATTGTTTGGTTTTACTTTCTGACGGACAGATGGATCCTGGATGCATTTTCCTGCATTATGTTGGGGTTCAGTGGGACTGTGTGCATGGAGCAGCCCTCTCACAATAGTTCCTGTTTCTACCCTGGCACTGGAATAGGCTCTGAGCATCAGTGAGAAACTTGTGCAGTGTTGTACAGTGGTCTCCTGGCACTCATAGGTCTTGCATTTAAGTACCTGTTAGGATTTGGATTGAAACTTGTGTTTGAATGCAGTATTGGTGCAAGGTTGTGTCAGGCAAAAGGTTTTCCTTTCCTCCTACTTCCCTTCCACCGTAACACTTTGGTCATTGAGCATCTTAAATAAGTTTGTAGAAGAGGTTGTAAGTGTTAAAGTAGCTTCACGTCCTAGAGCCAAGGTAGTGGCAGAGTTGGGGCATAGAAACACTGTCCTGGTAGGTCTCAACTCACCATTCTGAACAGCTACTGACCATATTTTTCTGTCCACAATTCTTTATTTAATTTTAATTGAGTTCTTGGGTTAGTGTTCTCCTAGCCAGCTATTGGCTTATGGCTCTTTAATTTAAGTAGGTCTGATACCTGTGTTTGAAAGGTATTTGTGCATAAATCCTTTCAGAGTGGTAGAAATATAAATGGGAATCATCGTTATCTTGCTTAATGGTAGCTTTTCTCTGAATAGTGGGACTATCTTCTGAATTAACTTCATCAGTGTGAGTATCTAATGGCTACAGAGGTCACTTTGTCCTCTGCAGATGAGTAGATGAGTTGGAGAATTTTCTCATGCCTTCTGTCCACAATTCCATTGTCTGGAGAAAGGGCCTCACGTTATGATTTGATTTTGGCTTTGTTGGGATGGTTCATTCAGTTAGTGATATTTTCGAGGTAGGTTTTATGTTCAGGTTTCTTTCTTTAATTTAACTTCTGGTGGGCAAGGCCTGTGACTGGAGAGGTGCTCCTTTGCTGGAAGCTGCAGGGTCCTGTGAGACTCCCATGAGCTAAGAGTCCCAAAACCAGAAGTCAGCATCACACTGCTGACAACCTTCTCCCCCTGTGCTTGAAGTTTTGGCCACAAGTGGAAGGAGGGAAGGAGAAGACAGTGAGGGAAGGAAGGAGTCATCCCTGCTGGACCAGGTTGCCATATCTTGCTGTGTCTGTGTAGTAGAGGGATTTGGTGGCTGTAACAGCAGCATCAGGTATGGCAAACACCCTACCCCTCTGGGGTGTCAGCTGCAATAACTAATCCAGTTCTGCATGTGCTGAGGTGGGTAGATGCTAAAATTGGATGAGACCTTGCGAATCCTCCCAATTCTGTTACCAGCTTGTGGTGAACATGCAGAGAGCACAACTCTGTCTCTACCACCGTGGTTTTTAGACCAGGATCATTGACATCTCCTTTGCAGCCCTCCTGGCAAGTCCAAGGATGCATTAAACATGTATTTATGCTCTGGAAAGCAAGCTGTGGCTGTCTGGAATATTTTTCTTCAGACTTCCTCTATTCCTGCATCAGCTTTGATTGTCAGTTCTCCTGCACACATCCATCTGGGCTGAGTCAGGATGTCATCTGTGCAGCTATTTTGGGATGCTGGGGCTGCTGTGATGGTACCTTGAAAGAAAACTCCCCTGCTGGTAGTGCCCGGCCAGCACGGAGGTGCCAAGAGAGCAAAAATAAAGACCAGACTGTGTCTTGGCTTTGCCTGTGTGGCCACAAGAGAGATTCACAGCAGGGAGAGAAACCACTGTTAGTAGTCTGGGCTGGAGGAATGCTTCCCAGAAGTGCTGCCCCTGGAGAGCTCCCTGACTGGGCATGAGGGCTGGCTGTGGCCATCTTCCTCCAGCTCCAGGTAATATATCTGCTTCTGGATTAGCTCTTCATGTTAGGAAAACATTCATCATCCATGGGAAGGTTTTAAGTTGTTCACATGGCTTGTCCTCAGTCATAGTGAAAAATAGCACTGCATGAGGAAGGAGGTGTGGAGGGGACAAAGAGCTGGTTGAGTCCATCTTCTTTATTAAAGTGGAGCCTGGTATTGCAGTGCTTGCGAGCTGCATTTTTAGTTCTGCATGGAGCAGTCACAATGTGGGTGGAAATTGTGCCTGGTTTATATCAGAGCAGCCCAGGACAGAGGCACGAGGGGCAGTTGGAGTGTCTGGGATCTCAGAGCCTGTCCTCCTGCTCTGCAGTGCTGGTGACCGCCTGCGCACCACCCCGCTCCCCCATTCCAACAGCTCTCTCCACATCTGAGATGCAGGCGTGGCAAATAAGTCCCAAAAATGGCCATTCAGGGTCAGATGATGTTCTTCTTCAGTAGTTTTAAGCCACCACCATTTATTGTTTGTCTTGGACAAATAACGGGGCCTGGAGGATTTGCTGGTTGAAGGTCCACGCTGCAGCCTGGTGCCTGTAGTTGATGTAGTAGCTCCTGCTGCAGATTTGTAGGCTGGTCTTGTGGGGAGCACTTAAACAATGTGGTTAAAAAGCTACTGGGCTAACTTACAGAAAGCCCCAAATCATTGGCAGTTTCCAGCCAGGAAGGATAGATAGTCTTGTAATTTGCAGACACTGCAGGGTGTACAAACCATAGGTTTCAGGGCCTTGACCCAGGAGCTGGCACTGGAGCTGCCTGCCCTGGCCCTCCATCAAGCAGGAGAGAATGTGGAGCAGGGTGGGTGCTATCTCTGGTGGTGACCTTAAACCACTGTCAGTGTGCTGGGGAGCAGACTGCAGCAGTTCACACGTGGGCACATGTTGTCTTCTGCCATCTCGGTGAAGGTATCAGCCCCCAGGATAGGGGTAGAAGTGACAATCTCTTAAATCAAGCCAGTGTGAATTGCTGGAGGTATTGACTTAGAGCTGATATTCCCTGCTCTACAGGGTGTTTAATTAATATTATTTGAGTTGCTTGGTAGAAACACAGATGCTTTCAAGAAATCTAACAGAATGCTTTTCTTTTTCCCCATACTGGTAAATGGAGTCTATGCTTTGTAAAGGTACCCACCACTCTGAATTCAGGCTCCTCTGCAGCAGAGAAATGATTTAAAAAAGGAAAAAAAAAAGCCACACATCAAGCAGTCTTGCCCTTAACTCTGGATTTGCCAGCTGCAGAGCAGAAAGAGAGTTCTTCCTTAACATTTTGCAGTTGTAAAATGATGGAGAGGTAATCTTAAACCTGCATTCATTTTCTATTGCCCATTCTAGCTCTTTAAGACCTCTAGTTTCCAAACTTGCAGTTCACCTTTAAGAAACAGTTGCTCTTCTCAGTAACTGAGACAAAGAAAGGCACAAAAGGTTCATGGGAGTGAGACACTGCAGTTGTTTCTGGATGGAGCATTTTCCAAAGTTTGCCCTTTAGATGGCAGCTGGAGAGGGCTGCAGGGCTGGTTTCCCTGTTTGGGGCTGGGGCAGCTGTGGGCCTCTGTCCTCTGCCAGCCAAAGGCACCAAAGTACTCACTGAACCTGCAAGCTCTGTGGAGCCTCCTTAATCCTGGGGCAGGCAGCGAAGGTTGGGGCAGCTGCTCAGGGGTGTGTGGATGCTGGCAGGGCAGTGAGGGGGCTGCTGTGCTGTCACTGTGAGCACACTGACACTCTTGTTTTCCAGAGTGAGGGATGTGGAGGGGCTCAGCAACCACAGGCTGAGCAGGCTCCATCTCTTCAGCAGCAGCCATAAAGGAAGAAGCTTGCAGAAGTGATTAAATTTAATTTTAGTGTGAGGGTATGGCACGGTCTTGGGCACCCAGTAAGCAATATTTGAAATGTGTTGGGTCGGCAAATCTGTAAAAAAATGCGGATTGAATATAAGCAGAAGTGAAAATAAGTTGGTTTCTACTGCATGAACTGCAGAACTTAAACTAAGCAGGAGAAAAATACTTTTTTTGATACGAGTTGTGATAGTTACACAGGCCAGGTTTGCTCTGAAGAGTTTTGCCAATTGGTCAAGGATTGATGAAGTGTGTGTTTGGTTTGGTTTTTTTTTTTTTTGCACACTGCTGTATCTGTTCAGGCAAAATCCCTGGTGATTCCGTAAATGCAATTATGCCAGCAAAACTGCGCTTTTGATGATATGGTTGATTTTGCTCACTGGAGGGCAAAACATTGTGAAGCCATGCTGGCTAAAGCTTGCTTTCTCCAGTTTAAATTGTGTGTGCTCCAAGGGTATAGTTTGACAAGCTTTTCTTTCAGTGCCCATGCCAGCTTCAGCAGCCACCCCCCCATGCAGATTGTCTCTGGGATATGGTTTTGCACTCTGGCTGAGACAGCATCAGGCTGAAGCAACTGAAGGGAATGGCCTCACCTTCGCTCTGCTGCATTTCTCCCTACCCAGTCCTGGTGTTTTATCCTGTCAGCTAACTCGGAAATCTGTAGTGACAGATAACTTGGCAGAGGAGGGCTTCTTTTTTTCTTCTTTAATATTTTTTTTCAATGTGTGGATTTAGCTTCCCAAGCTGTTTCACTGTGGGATCAGATGAGCCGTGGTGTGAACCAGAGACCTGCTGACCTGGGCTGTTGTCCGTGGCTGGACCCACTCAAGTGGGTTATAAACCACACTTTCGCCTGTACTGCCATAGTTGGCAGACCAAATCAGAGAAGGGCTCTGAGTTAAAAATGACCACTCTCAAAGCACTCAGGCTGATGGCCCTGGCTGGGGTCAGCCCCACTGTCCGGCTCACCGTGTGTGCTGGCCACCAGCTGCACGGCCAAGATGCAGGCAGGGGCAAGACACGGGAGAGCAGCCGGGATCGCCTGACCTGGCGCGGCTGCCGGGAGAAATGTGAGACGAGTTATGGTTTTAGAGTACTTAACTCACTGGCAGAGTGCTGCTGGAGCAGGTCTATACTGGGAATGTCTCGCACCACAGTCTAGGAATGCTGGATTAGCCTTAATAGTCTCCATAGTGCAGATGGAGCTTGTGCCGTTGGAGCTGCATTTTTGTGGTTTCACACAGCCCATCTCAGAGTGAGACACTGCACAAAAGCGTGTCTTTGCAGGTGGAAGGATTTCTACCAGATCAGCTGTAGGAAGACTCATTCGTAGGTATTTTCTTTGTGGATATTTGAGCCTTCTGTGGGGCCCCAAAGCATGGGAATCTGTTACGTAAATAGAAGGACACAAGGCTTTGCGTTGAGGACCATATTACAGGGTAAAGGTCTAAGACTGATTGAAATCAACAGCTTCTTCTTAAAACACCATCTGTGAAAAAATAAAAGATTTTCTTTTGCTCACACCAAGGAAACAGAAGGTGAAGCCCAGCAGCTAATTAGACCAAATATCAAGAATTGTTGACAAAATCTCTGGCTGGGGGCAACTCTGCCATGTATAATATGAGCCTAATCTCCTGAAATGCTAGGATTTTTAAATAAAATTTCTTTTTTTCCGGGGTTTCTAATTGTTTTTAAATTCAGTCTGTTACTGAAGGCACATGAAAACAAAGTTCTTCTCCTTTTTGGTAGCCTCCAGTATTTGAATACCTTCTTCTGTGAAATGCAAAGAGGAATACTTTACTTCGTGCTCTGCCTGGTGTTGACTTTAAAAAAGTGTGCAAAATGCTGCCCTCAGGGAAAATGGGTTGCAAAGCTTCTCATTCGTAGTTGGGGCCAGGTTTCACCCTAAGTATTCCCACTTCCCACATTTGCAAACCAAAAAATGCAGTTTAACCAAAAGTAGAGCTGTCAGGCAAGTGCTGGGGCTGCACTGTAGATCATCTAGTGCACCTAACCTGGGCTCCTTAAAACATTGCTGCTGGCTGCCCTCTGCCATATGGATCTGCTGGAGGGCTCCCATCCCACTCCATGGAGAAGGGGCTTCCCCCCTGTTTCTGGGCTGTAAGAGGTCAGGAGGGTGTGGCAGTTCAGCTTGGATGCCAGTGCTTGAGGTTTTCCTAACATCTGGTGGAGGTGCAGGGCAGGCAGCAGCGTGGTTGTGTCCTGTGCTGTGGTTGTTTCCTCCAGCGAAGCCCACGGGCTGTGAACATCCTTGGAGCAAGGAGTCTCCACTAGAGTGACTCACATTTTGCAGCAACGAGGCCTTAAGTAACTTGCACAGCAAGGGCTGGGAGTTGGAGATATGAGTTCTTGCTGGAAAGGGCATTTGATGATTCAGCACACACGTGTGAGCACGGCATTCATTCGTGCAGATCTCTGCAGTTGTTGGGCATAATAGAACATGTTGGTATCCTCTTCCTTGGTGAATAGAGTTAATCCACTGACACAATAGACTAGAATGTCTCTTGAGCCCTATGGAAGCTATCACGTTAAAACAGGTTTATTCACTTTTAAAAATATATTATGTAAAAACTTACTTAGGGAGTTCATTAAAACCAGGATTTCTTTGTCCTTTTAAGACATTGGGGCTCACTAAGAAAAGCCTATTGAGTGTGGGTTTATTTTTCAAGCATGCAATGTGTGTCTGATTCTAAAGTCTTTCTGAAAAATAGCTCTTCTGTTTATGCAGGAACCACATTTCCTTCCATGCTAATGTATTTTCTTTAAAAATATTAGTGAAACACTATGGAGGCACTAAGTTCCTCAATACTGGTATTAATCTTAGCATGCAATCAGCAGTTCTAGCCTACTGACATTAGTTCACGTCTTGCAGAAAATGTGAGCCTGAAGGGAAGCATATGGCAAGAGCGTTGTAACCTGCTAGGATCACTGCCTTTGTTTGCCTTTTGACTATTGGCCCAAAGTTGTGCATGAAGATTTGGTTGTTAAATCTGGAAATATGCCACAAAGACGATTTGACAAGTGTCTTAATGCCAGGAAGCACCATGATGTCTTGTGAAAAAAAGCCACCTGACCAGATGAAAATAGCTTTTGTGGTGGCAATCTCTCGCACGTTGTTGCAGTTGCAGATAAAACATTCTTCTAAGCTCAGGAAAAAGAAAAGATCAAATTTAGAGAAAAAACTGACTATCTGGCAATCTACTGTGCTGCTGCTACAGGCTGTAGCTGAACTGGGACTCAGGGTACCTGTCTGACCTTTGGATGATCTGTGCTGGATCAAATGCACAGACTGTCCAGTAGCTCTGAGTTTCAGTGTACAGAGTGGAGTGACCTTTGATGAACACCCTGTAGTGTGTGATTTGGGAGGTTGAAGAGTATTATCTCCCTAACATGGGAGGGCACCACTATCCATTTTTAGTTGATCACCTTGCATGCTTCTTGCAAGGTCAGCTTCAAACTATGACTAATTCCTCTGCAAAAGAAACAGATGTCAGGATTAATTCATTTATATCTCTACATCACAGCACGATGTATTTTCTTACTACTGTAATTTGCGTCCTGTAATATATTTGCTTGCTTTTTCCCTGTAGCTGTTATTCTACTATGAATATCATTAATCTTTATCCCCTCAGAACAATTGGACTTTTGGGGGAGGGAGGAAATGGGAAGAAAGAGGACATTAGGTTGTTCTGGGATAGCAACTGGGGTTGTGACCATATTTAGCTATTACACATCAGTTAAGGTTCAAAGCTTTATCCCTCTGCAGAAATAACTGCATTCAGCTGCCTATGGCTGAGTCTCGTTATACCTTGTTATTTCCATGATAAGAGAAAAGAGAAAGAATGAATTTTTAAACAGTGAGTTCCTACTATTTGTTCGAGGTCAGACACATAATTACGTTCATGGAATGGCTCGTGGGAGGTTAGCTCCAGATATGGGTTCAGGATCCTGCCCCACTGATGGCCAAATGAGGCAAATTACATGGTCTTCCCAATGTTGTGTCCTTTCTGTAAATTGGGGATAGTGGCCTTCCGTGCCTGGCAGAAGTGTTGTGAAGATCAGTTTCTTTAAGATGAGAAAATTCTCACCTCTAGAAGATGAATTCTCACCTCTAGAAGATGGCTTAAGGAGGAAGGAAGGACATTTGGCAATGCCACTTTCTCAAGGAGAATTGCCACTTAGATCCTTTGTTGTTGGACAGCTTCTAGCTCTAGAGTGCCTCCATGCTTCCTGTGTGTAGAAACACCATCAGCAGAAATGCCAAGAACTGTGTTTTTACTGGGAGATAGTCCATCCAGCTCAGCACTCAGGTATGATGCAAGGGAGTGGTACTGCCTCTCTTCTCCATAGAAAAAGAGCTGTAATCCAGGTTATGCTAGTTTTCTGAACACTTTGAGAGCCACTTTTCTCTGAAAAGCCCCAAACACATTAATTTTAATTTATTTCAAGATTTTTAATAATAATAATTGAGTATTTATAGAAACACATGCTGCACAGCTATATTTCACCCCAGACCAAAAGTTAGAGGCCAGGCTGTGAACACATGAAAAATAAGGCTGAAATAAGTTTAAGTTATGTTATATAAGAGCCATTGACATTTGCTGTTACATGTGCAGGTGTGTAATAGCAATTGACTGCACACTCAGTCTGTAGACAGATAATCCAGTACATGTGCATGTGTGTAGTCCTTCCCTGGAAAACTGCTTCAAAAAAGATCCGTCCCAATCTTTATTTCACTCTTCAGGTTACTTTTCAAGATCCTGGCTCACTGGTTTATTTTGGCTTGTGTGTATTTGTGCTCATTGTATTCTGAAAAACAAATGTAGAAGTTCATGCTAAAGCATCCAGGTTTTTCTGGTTTTGAGTTGAATTTGAGATGAGAACAAGTGGTAGAATTTGGATCAGATTCCCATTCAGAGTATTGTCTGGAGATCTTCAAAGCCTTGTTTAGTTTGGCCCATGTCTAGATAGTAGTCTGTAATAACACTTGTTCTGAGCTTATAACTGTCCTCTGGCTTGGACTCTCTAAACTGCAAAGCAGCTCATTCAAAATTTGAGTCAGGTTGTCTGAAAAGCTTTTGGTTAATTATTTTTTTAATTAACAAGACACTTGCTAATTTCCTTCTTCTTCTGTTCTGTGTTTTACTTGGAGTTGTGGTTGTTCCATTTTTTTAAACTTGCAGTGAGTGTGCTCATACAAAGAGAGTACTGTAGAGGGAAAAATTGATATTACTCATCAGTTTGGGGGTGTGGAGTGCATACTAGAAGGCCCTCTTGATGTCTCCAATTCTACTCTGCTCCAGCATGCTCCAAACTCATCAGTTTGGGGGTTTGAATCCCAGCTGAGGGGCTCCTCTGTGGGTTGTGCTGAGCTGTACAGTGTAGTCCTTGTCTACCCAATAAAGACCAACCCAGGGTGTTATGGTAACCCCAGGACAGTTTTGAATGCACGTACAAAGTTATTATTTCCTTGCATTTATCAGTTGTAATGACCCAGGTCAGACAATTTATACCATTTGCTTATCAGCTGACCTGAAATGCTCCAGCTGGTTGCTGCTTGTCATGCAGTGTCCCATGTCCTCTCCACCTTGTCACTCATTTCAGCTTAATTCTATTTGAGTCCTTAAAGTAGCTTTTAAGGACATAGCTGCACATGGCTCAAGCAAATTGAGGTTTGCTTCCCATTTGTTAGCTGATAAAGAGTTTCCCAGCTCAGAAATTCATGCTGCATAATCATCTTAACTTATAACCATAAATACATACTCTTGAGACAATGTATTCTTTGCATATTGATTAATGGACATGCTCTCTGTATGTTGTCCCTACTTCTGTGCAGTGATTAGAAAATATATGATTGACACTGGTGTGGAGATCTCTCCTGTTTGCTGATGGGGATGTATTTTTTTTTTTTTAAAGCAACACCAAACTCCTAAATTCATATAGCAAACGTGTTTAGTGAGTTGCAATATTGCAGAACCTTGTGCATCCTGCATGATATTTTTCTTATTATTGATTATTTTGGCTGTATCCTTTCAACTTTCAACCCTACATCTATTAACT
This sequence comes from Chaetops frenatus, assembly GCA_013400775.1. NCBI lineage: Eukaryota > Metazoa > Chordata > Aves > Passeriformes > Picathartidae > Chaetops > Chaetops frenatus. Next base: position 119,280 of record VZTR01015567.1, read on the forward strand.
GTTCTATCTGTGTAGATCCAACTTGGGAGGAAGTTCTCCAAATAAAAGTCCTTTAATAGCCCATCAAAAACAATGCCCATTTTATCCAACACATAGCAGTCAAACAGGGAAGCACTGATAGCTTACATGCTTTCATGCCTTGCATGCTGGTTTATTACATGAAAAACAAAAGCCTAACTTCATGCAGGTATTTTCTATATGTTGGTGCTCCATAGGTTTGGTTTGACTATTGTGCCATGCCCCATTGACAGGAGCAGGCAGGATGCAACCCTTGCCTCTAGAATTCATGCAGGAAAAAAGAATGGAAACAAAAACAGTAAATGTGGAAAGTGAAATGATTTTACTCTTCCCCCTCCTTCCCAACATCAGCTTTTTCTGCTAAGTATAATGCTTGTGCTAGATCAGACTTTAAACCCCTCATTTAGCCATCATTTGTATTTCTGAAAACTATTATTTAACTATTATGTGGAAAGCCAGCAGGATTATAATTTGAAATAGAAATGCATGTTGGTTCCTTAGCTTTATAATGACATGTTTATCTGCACCTCTAATGCTCTCATTGCCCAAGTCTGCACTTTTGGTTTGTATGTTTGCCAATGAACAATTATTTTGCATCAAAATTGCACTAAAACAACAGCATCATGTTGCCTGTGTAATTTGTATTCTCTATACACACCCCTCCCCAATCGTTCTGCTTAAATCTGTTTGTGTTCAGCATGAAATGTGCAGTAATGGTGGTGTGCTCGTGCACATTACTATGTAGCTTCAGCACCGTTAGGTCCTTACTGACACCAGTCTGTAGGTTAAGAACACTTCAATTGGTCTAATTTGCAACCTGATCAGAAACACTGACCTGGTTAGTCTTTAACAATGAATGTGCCTAATGATAACTTGTAGGCACCCTTAGTGAAGGCAATGATGTGTGTACAAGGAGTCATTTCCAGCTACGCGGCGTTGGGAGGGCTCGGGCTGCCTTATCTGGGATATCGCCTTGTCCTGCGCTTTTCTGCAGCGTGGGGCTTTGTCACCTCTAATGATACCTGTCCATCAAGCTGCACTGATTGAAATGAAGATAAATTGAATTGATACAAACAGGAGTTAGATGACTCATTGATATAATTAGGCTGTCGGAATATCTCGCCACATTTTACTAATGTTAATTATATGGTCTTTTATATGGGAAACTTCAGTTAATTTTGTTCTCCACAAAAGGAGAATACAGCCATTTATTAATTGTAGGGTGGCTCTTGGCTTCATAGAAGCCGTTTTCTAGAGGAGAGGAGGTATGTTTACAGAATTTCCTTTAAGCTGTCAAAAGGCTGAAATTGATAACAACTTAAAAGAATCTAAACTGTTAATAGTTTACATTTACAATTCATCTAATGTGATAGTTTATAACATGAGAACCAAATACACAGTATAATAAAACAAGGTATTTATTGCAAATGGAAACGTGCTGAATAATGAAACAATACTAATTGCAGTTTAAACACTTTTGAAATAAGCTATTTCTGAGAGGATGTTTCAGGCACAGGAGATGAGATATGCATCATAATAAGGAAGCAAAAACCATTCAAAATATTTTCAGAAATATAGATAGACTGTACATCTCTATGCCTCTTCTTTTTTTTTTCCCCTCCCTGAAAATTCTGGGTTTTATCTTCTGTCAGAATTGATCACAGGAGTCAGTTTAATTGGGAAATTCATTTAAAATAGTTTCTAATTGGCATCAGAGAGTTGAAAGTTCAGTACAAAGGTGAGATCTAAGCTTTCTAATTAGATTGAATGCAGTATGACTTAAAGAATAGTCTTGATAATTACAGAATTTAATGCAAAATTATATTTTAATGAAATATGGTGATTTTTTACGAGGAGTCCTGCAATTCTCATTCAGTCTTTCATCTTACTTTTTAAAGTAAGAGCTAAATTGTTCTGTGCGTCTAAATATAAATTCCTTAAAACCTCCCATAGTTTTATTAAAAACTAAGATTATTATCATTTTAGTTTTCCAGGATGAAGCTGATAGGTCTGCAATTTGGATGCCAAACCTTATTCCAGGCTTTCTGTATTTTCCCTACTCAAGTATAATTTTCTCTTGCATAGAATTATATTATGAACTCAAGTTTTCCCCCCTCCCTTCTC